>OY759262.1:3250417-3270417 GCA_963662155.1 Lamellibrachia columna
ACTCTTTGTTGTCGGTTGGTAGCCGTCTCAATCAATCTTCTGAAGGCTTCACGGTTATCCATGTTCAGGTAACAAACATTATATGTCTCCTGTCAGACTGGTTCTGGTGCTGCAACATGTTTGAGCGCAGCAACTTTGATCAACTCATGTATATATGCCGACGGCGAATAAATCGATATTGGCTACGTCATCCCCTATATCATGCATTCCAAACAACTTCCTCACGTGACCATCTAATTGTGTAATCTGTCTATTATAAGATTATATCGTGCAGCTTGCACACAAATCAATAGTTGTAGCCGTGGTTATCAAATTAATCGCTTGTAGTAGTATAACCAAACTATACGAAGAAGCCATATAATCTCACAGAGAAAACAATTTAGTAGCTGAATACTAAACTCTCATCTTGTCAAGTATTAGACAGACGCCAGCCAAGGCGGTCTGGGTGCTGTGTTGTCTCAATTTGATACGGGGTGGCTCGAGGACAGTTATTGCGGGACTTGCTGCCGACTGAGCGAATCATATACAACTACAGAATGACGATGTCAGAAAGTTTGCACACAAATCTCAACTGGGTGGTTGCAAACAAGTTAAGGAATGATGTAGAAAATGACACCGCGACTCCCGTTACCCAGTGATGGAGACATCAAGTATCTACCTATGTATTAATAATGCTCATATGTTTTCTGTGTTATTCAATTTATCTTTTTACCAAATTTCACTGCGAAAGTGTTTATTCTACTGATTCATATAATGAAACATTTTATTTTAAAGATGGGTTTGGCTATTATAACTGCTATGTGGCTTCAACGTTACAAACTCATTCAATTAGAGGTGACTTCTTTTCAGGTAAATCATCTCTAAAGATGTTTTACTGGGGAAGGAGGGCAAGCACGAGCAAACACAGCAAACGACGCGTAAAAAAGTGTCATCGTCAAACCTTTCCCAATAAGATGGAAGATGATGTGCGACCATGTATTCTGTATTATAGTTGTGAATAAGATGTGCTGATCTAGCATGTTTGTCTTTAGAATTGGGGCAATTTTAAGCATCATACTGTAGTAACGTTCCAGATAGGATAAGGCAAACAGCCGAGCTGCATATTTAGTTAACAATACGTTCCTACACCTCCTGCCTGTCGAATACATTGCATCTTAGGTCAGCCATAGTCACCACGGCTGTGTGGTGCCAGTGCTTAGGTCAGACAGAGTCACCAGGGCTGTGTGGTGTCATTGCTTAGGTTAGATAGAGTCACCAGGGTTGTGTGGTGTCATTGACTAGTGCAATGGATGCGACATTCTCAGTGGAGCTACGGAGTGTCACTTTGACCAGCGCCACGTACATTTACACAAACTATTATTCTAACATTTCAAATGAATTTTAATCTTAGAAAACGATTTAATAATCATAATTTTGTTTTAGAACATGGTCTGGTCAAATGCACCTCCTACCTGGATTGACAACACGTTTCGCTGCAACGTTGCCTGCAAGAGTTCCACACACATTTTATTTACTTTTGTAGTCCAATCTGATATGAAACAGATTAATTCCGCTGACATTTGTGAAATGATATGTTCGACAAATTATGTTTTGTTTCAAGTTTGGTTTGTGTATTACATTCGTGCAATGCGTACAGGAATGGACGGCCTGGTAATGTGTATTACGTTCGTGCAATGTATGCAGGAATGGACGGCTTGGTAATGTGTATTACGTTCGTGCAATGTGTGCAGGAATGGACGGCCTGGTAATGTGTATTATGTTCGTGCAATGTGTACAGGAATGGACTACCTGGTAATGTGTATTATGTTCATGCAATGTGTACATGGATGGACGGCCTGGTAATGTGTATTATGTTCGTGCAATGTGTGCAGGAATGGATGGCCTGGTAATGTGTGTTACGTTCGTGCAATGTGTGCAGGAATGGATGGCCTGGTAATGTGTGTTACGTTCGTGCAATGTGTACAGGAATGGACGTCCTGGTAATGTATGTTATGTTGTTTGATCACCCTCGGTCATAGACCGGTTGACCTTAGAAACCGCACCCGCTGTAATGATAAATCAACACACAACATCTCGGTTCATCCGCTTACTACGTGTTTGGTTGGACACGAATACAAACAGAAGAAGGAGGAGTTGTAGCAGCGAGTTGCTGTACTAACAATCTGGAAAAGCTAACTCGTAGTATGTTAGTTTGAATACATAGATTAGTCGCCGTCCTAATAAAAACCGGTTGGCCTTAGTAACCGCACGCACTTTAATACAAAATCAACACCCAACAGCTCGGTGCATCGACTTGTTTCGGCTTGCATACTGTGTGTTTGGTTGCCACACAAATACCTCAAGACGATAGAGCGGTTGTGGCATCGAGTCGCTGTATTTACAATCTGAAAAGGCCAACGTGTAGATTAAACGTCGTCCTAATAAAATCGAAAACATTTTGACGCCCTTGAATTATTTATATATAAGCTTCACTGGATTATACGAGTACATATGTAATACCCCACCCCAAGTCTTTGGTGTAACTGCGTGAACTTAATACACATTACCAGGCCGTCCATTCCTGCTTACATTGCACGAACATAATAAACATTACCAGGCCGTCAATTCCTGTTCACATTGCACGAACATAATAAACATTACCAGGTAGTCCATTCCTGCACACATTGCACGGACATAATACACATTACCAGGCCGTCCATTTCTTCACACATTGCACGAACATAATACACAATACCAGGCCGTCCATTCCTGCTTACATTGCACGAATATTATTATTATTATACATTTATAATGCGCCGTGTATCCGGGTTAAAAACCTGCTCAAAGGCGCTAACAAGGTAATGCTAAATAATGTTAAATAAATTGAAGAGCTAAAATAAAATGTGATTAAAAGACAGGTAAACATAAGTTAAATAAAAAGTTCAATAAATGATTTAAATGAATTAATTATGTCAATAAGTTAAATAAATACATAAAATAAAATAAATAAATAATAAATAAAAATATAAAATAAACAACTACAATTAAGTTGATACATTAGATAAACATATAAGTTAATCAGATAAGTTAAATAAACAAATTAAATAAATAATAAGTTAAATAAGTAAAATGTTCGAGTGATTAAAATGTCAACAGAGTGTTCGAAAAGCTTCACGAAAGAGATGTGTTTTTAGAAGTGACTTGAATACCGCAACGGAGTTGGCTTGCCTAATTGCGGGAGGCAGGGGGTTCCACAGTGTCGGCCCTGCCACAGAAAAGGCCCGACGACCGTACCGCTCGAGATGGTACCGCGGTATAGTCAATAGATGTTGATCGGCGGATCTCAGTGTTCGGGTGGGTGTGTATGGAATCACTAGCGACGACAGATACACTGGGCATAGATGATGCACAGCGCGAAACACAAGTAAAAGAAGTTTGAATTCGATTCGCTGACGAATATAATACACATTACCAGACGACCCATTCCTGCACATGTTGCACGAATATAACACACATAGATTTCTCATTTACCGAGTTCCCGGCTGAAGACTCCTTGCACTACCCAATAAAAGTTTAGTAGGGTAATGCTAATGGCAATGACAACTTCGTGCCGCCAAAATCATGTGCAACTGCCGGTTTTCTGTGAAACACGCATAGCGTTGCCAACAATTGTACGTCTTTATTGTTTTCTGGGAAACAAGCATAGCGTTGCCAACAATTGTACGTCTTTATTGTTCTGAGTTACTAATTTACGTCCACATAGGATCCTTCGTAATGTCCCAACCCTCCGGGGGAATTTCGAATATTGTTTAATGTCCCAACCATCACCACGGGCCTCCGGGCACACAACATGTCCCAACCATCACCACGGGCCTCCGGGCACACAACGTGTCCCAACCATCACCACGGGCCTCCGACAGAACACGACCATGAGCCGTCACGCCAGTCAGCAGGCCTCTCCCATGTCGAGCACGAGCGTACAGGGAAGGAAGGGCCGGTGTAGTCGGTCTGGTTCTGCAGGTACAGAGGACAAGCACTCAGGGAAGGAATCGTAGTTGGTCGGATTCTGCCGATACAGAGGAGGCAAACACGAGCAAGCGCAGTAAAATACATACATGTAGCTTATTCAACTCCTCATTTGTCGTCCATTTATATTACTATAAATTTAAATATTTTTTAAACATTACACAAATCAAAATAAACAACGTCGGTCCTAAAACATAATCTTGTGGAACACCACAAGATACAACAAGTACTTCAGAATCATAATTTCAATACTGAACATATTGACTTATATTTGCTAAGTAACTTAACATCCATGTATGTGCAATGCCACGAATATCATAATAATAATTTGTTTGGCCAATGGTTAACAGTATTAAAAGTTTTGCTTAGATCTGCAAATATGCCAAGCCCATGTGTATTATTATCTAGGTAAGTAGTAATCTCTTCAACCAATTCTAATGACGCATGATATGTTGACATATTTTATCTAAAGCCATACTGACATGAACTTGCTATGTCATTCTTGTTTAGAAAATTTTCCAACGTATCAGTGTGCATTTTTTCCAGTATGTTTGGGAATTGTGTTAACAAAGAGATATGTATGTAACTTTAAAATACATCCTTATCACCAATCTTAAAAATTTGAAGAATTTTGGCAATTTTCATTTTGTTGGGAAAACTGGTTTGACAGAAACATTCTAAATGTGATTCAAATGTTTACAATCTGAGTAATAACGAGAGCTCATATTTATGTCATTACAATCTGGTGGCATTTGACTTTTAAAATTTTGAATAATTCTAAAATGTCTTGCTCATCAACAGGACTTAGAAACATACTGTTTCCAGTCCTTTCCTCATGTAATAAAAACATTTACTAATTCTTTTCAGGTAAATTAATACGCATTGCTATGTTGGGTCCAACATTTGTAAACAAATATTAAATCCATTTACAATATCCTTCTTATCCGAGATGTGTTAATTATTGTTTATAAAATGTGTAGGATATGTTGGAGTGTTAAATTGTTTGTTGATTACACTGTTTAATAGTTTTCAAGTTCCGTTTATATTATTTCTCTGTTTATCTAACAGTGTGCTGTAGTATGCATTTTCATATAATCTTAAAATTGATGTTAATTTTTTTAAAGATTTTTACTTTGGTTCATGAGAATGAGATAAAATAAATGCTCTGTAAAGCTTCTTGTTCTTCGCACAAGCATATTTTAAACCTTTGGTGAACCAAGGTTTCTTATTTGTATAACTTGTTTTTGAAATTCTTTACAGGGCAGTGTTTGTTAAATATATCTAAGAATTGATGCAAGAATAAATCATAAGCCTTATTTACATCGCTGAGTTAAAAATATTATCCCAGGATTGTAAGCTTAATTCATATGAAAACGAAACTAAGATGTCTTAATGTATTAATATAATATGTTGAGCATCTTTTTCGCATTTCTACTTATTTGATACTAAAAAATTGCACAAATTGGTAAGTGATCACTAATGTCGTTGAAAGAATACCACAGGTCATATTGTGTCGCAGTTCATTAGTGAACTTATAATTGATGCTGCATTGTACGAGGTCATATGACAGGAAGTTCCTATCAACCCAAGTTCCTATCAACCAGACGAGAAATAAGGAATGGGATGTTGGATACAATGGAGGCCATAACAGTTGGGATGTAAAAGGGACAAGTGTGAAACAATTGACAAACAAGATTTTGACAAAAATTATAGTTGCAGCAATAAACAAGGTGTTATGTACAGTGACTACCAGTTGCTCATGTATTAATGCTGTGTGCATGAACGGAACAAGTAGTAACACTGTGTGCATGAACGGAACAAGTATTAACACTGTGTGCATGAACGGAACAAGTAGTAACACTGTGTGCATGAACGGAACATGTAGTAACACTGTGTGCATGAACGGAACAAGTAGTAACACTGTGTGCATGAACGGAACAAGTAGTAACACTGTGTGCATGAACGGAACAAGTATTAACACTGTGTGCATGAACGGAACAAGTAGTAACACTGTGTGCATGAACGGAACATGTAGTAACACTGTGTGCATGAACGGAACAAGTAGTAACACTGTGTGCATGAACGGAACAAGTAGTAACACTGTGTGCATGAACGGAACAAGTATTAACACTGTGTGCATGAACGGAACAAGTAGTAACACTGTGTGCATGAACGGAACATGTAGTAACACTGTGTGCATGAACGGAACAAGTAGTAACACTGTGTGCATGAACGGAACAAGTAGTAACATTGTGTGCATGAACGGAACAAGTATTAACACTGTGTGCATGAACGGAACAAGTAGTAACACTGTGTGCATGAACGGAACATGTAGTAACACTGTGTGCATGAACGGAACAAGTAGTAACACTGTGTGCATGAACGGAACAAGTAGTAACACTGTGTGCATGAACGGAACAAGTATTAACACTGTGTGCATGAACGGAACAAGTAGTAATACTGTGTGCATGAACGGAACATGTAGTAACACTGTGTGCATGAACGGAACAAGTAGTAACACTGTGTGCATGAACGGAACAAGTAGTAACACTGTGTGCATGAACGGAACAAGTAGTAACAATGTGTGCATGAACGGAACAAGTAGTAACACTGTGTGCATGAACGGAACAAGTAGTAACACTGTGTGCATGAACGGAACAAGTAGTAACACTGTGTGCATGAACGGAACAAGTAGTAACACTGTGTGCATGAACGGAACAAGTAGTAACACTGTGTGAATGAACGGAACAAGTAGTAACACTGTGTGCATGAACGGAACAAGTAGGTTGCACATGGCTACCTGGCTAAATAATGTATCAATTCATAGTCAAATAACGTTCAATCTTTGTTCAGGTATTGGCTATGCAAACAGAGCAAGCAACATACAGATTAGTCTGGTAAGTTGTTATTAATGTTAATGACCTGTATATGTCAGATCTAATGTAATTCTGATAAAAATGGTGGGTGTAACCACCAAATTAAACGTTAGAAACCAAAATAAATTCAGAGTTTATCTATAGCTGTGGTTGCTATTTTGAAATGACTAAATTGCGCACATAGGAGAAAGATCTGTGGTGGACACTGATCTGTGGTGGACACTGATCTGTGGTGGATACTGATCTGTGGTGGATACTGATCAGTGGTGGACACTGATCTGTGGTGGACACTGATCTGTGGTGGACACTGGTGGATGCTGATCTGTGGTGGACACTGGTGGACACTGATCTGTGGTGGACACTGATCTGTGGTGGACACTGATCTGTGGGGGATACTGATATGTGGTTGATACTGATCTGTGGTGGACACTGATCTGTTGTGGATACTGCAACAATTACTCACCTTTTTCAGTAAAATATATATATATCCTTAGTGCTTTCGTTTGTCCCAGACCCACACCCATAGTATATATACCAGATAATTTCATATCAATATGTTCCCATATCCATGTACTATCACGTAGAAAACCAATTGGCGAGATATATTTAATATTAATGAAGATATATTCGTTTATGTACCCCTACCCCCTAAATCAAGAAAATGACGGGAAATGACAAATCGTCGCACAATATGCTCTAAATCAACCATTTATTTGTTAATTATCTTATGATTTCACGTAGTTGTTCATAACTTAATGCAAAACAATCTCTAACCATCAATCAGGTGTACAAATTTAACTTTTTGCCCATGTATGGTATGAAATACACTGTTTTCCAGTCAATATACGTTAGACGGAATCACACACGTAACAACGACATCATGCCTTATATGAAATTTCATATCAATAGATCTGGTGTCTATGTTTATATGGTCAATTACTTCAACTTACTGAACGATTAATTGCCATTTGTTATGCTTGAAAAATTATATAGACATTTCAGTAACTCTATCCCCTTATCGCACAAAACCACAAAGTCTTTTCAAAGTGGGCATTGCTCACATTGTGTTCATTTAAGCGACTTTCTATGTGATTACATGCATTTCTGGCTAACAGGTATTTAATAATACAACATATTTATCTTCATGACATCTAAATGCATAATTATAAGATGCATGTATTGACTTCACCACAATTATGTTAATCTAAGTAAGATTTTGGCAAATCACAAATATTATGATAATGATGACAACTATTTAAAATATAACACAATTTTAAAGGTTCTATATTGAAGTTCACAAACTGACACACTGCTTCGTGGACCATATGTCACTCCATACCGGAGTCATCTTCTGACAGTAATGGGTCAGCATCCATATATGTCGGTGTGACCAGTCTATTTTCGCACTCATCGGCAATCATCAGTACATGTTAACAGATTGAGCTTGCACGAGCAACGAGAAACAGCACATTTCTTACACTTGCACATTCAAATACTGCCTGTGGAGTTGTAGGAGTGTCCGTCCAATGTACCAAAATGTTTCCGTCAACAGTCCATCCATTGCCATGAGGGGATGGCACTGATGGTCGTGCCTCCAAGCAGTACCGCCAAATGGCTGCCTGATAGTTGGCACGCTTGATGTGTAGAGGTCACATGCATCCTTGCATGGTGACAACGATTTGCCAAGTTTGGCCATGGTACTTCTGAAGGGACGATGATCATGTAGCAGTTTGTAACCTTTTGTGTTACCATGATCAACAAAAGCGCTGGTTGAGTCACAACCACTAAATGCAAGATAGTCAATCAGGGCTTCACACGTGCCTGGTCCGATGGTAGATCGAATTTGAAGGATATCGATGTTTCTTTTCCGCTGTTGTGTCCCTGTGTTGAATAGCATTGTAGCTGGAATGGTGTGACTAATTCCAATTGCTATTATGACTAAGTCGCTACAGGGGACCTGAGAACCATTGTGATAGACCTACGGGGAGCCGCGTGAGAAGCTTGAAGAAGAAGGCGGCTATTTGCTTCTTCGTGGTTACATCTGAGCTCAGAGAACTGATGTCATGGTTATATGACTTCTGTCTGTCGTCGCACGGCGATATCTCTCGGCATTCTTGATTGAAATTTCAGGATAAGTGTCCACCACCCAATCAATTCGCGAAGACATTCCAACAACTGTGACAATGGTATTGAAAATAAGATGGGCCAACTCCCTGTAGGTCATTGTCGTGTCTACCTTGATTGCCTACAGAATTGCCATCGCATCTACAATCCATGTGCTGTCACAAGGTATCACATTAACAGCACTGAAATTCTTCTCCAGAGATGCCTTGACAGTCTTCACCAAGTTTCCCTCAGGTGTTGCAATGGCAAGAGTACTGGACCCAAGGAGTACTTGAAGAGTTCTGGCAGAGATATATTTCGGCTCGGCTAATTACCAAGAAACGTCCAAAGAGTTCACGGGTTGATCTCAAGATAGAAGTTTGCTTCTTGGATGCTTTACCCACATCCAAAGATTTAAAGGTTTTCAGTTTCATCTTTGGTACTGGAGCATAGAAGTCCTTTTGTCCATCTGTGTCCAACCTCTCACGAACAAATTCCTTGACAGGTTCCTCCCCTTTGCATGTGCTCCCAACAGGTCAGCTAAAATGTCACTTGTCGCATTTCTTCCAGATGACAGAGTTTATCATCTGCTTGAAATGGGTTGATCCAGTTTGTGATGCATGTCTCAGTACGTGGCAAAGCCGCTTCATCTTCTGCAAAACGTCTTTTCCCAGCATCTTTGGTCTGTGGTCTGTAGCTGCATTCGATTGTCCATACATCTCCCTGTACAAACGCAAATATTCACTTCGGTCAGCCGTAAGTACCATCAACGCAAGAACTGCTCCACGATTTGGTGTGATTCCCACAATTCCACCACGGGATGTTGTGCTCCGATTTGCAGTCACAATAGTTTGGTCATGTGAAATGCGGCCAAATTAATTTGCTGTAAATCTTTGCACTGCAAATTCACCATTGATACGGAATGTGTGTGCATCTGGATGACTTTCCGGAAGTGTTGTCATTTGTAGAACATATGCAGGCATAATTTATCCTGTCATGTGCTGCAAACCATGGCATCATCTCTAGCAAACACTGAATGTGCAAGTTCCAACCAGCCTCTCTGATGGACCGAATAAATTGCAACAGAAGATCCACAATATCAATGCACGATGACCAGAACTTTCCATTTGGTCCAAGTGATTAGCAAAACTCTGTGAAACGCTGCTTTGCCATTGTGAAGATTTCAGATGTCAACAGTACGTGCATTCTTTCTGGATTCTGTAGCACCTGATCAATGCGTGCGTTTTCTAAGGTTAACCGGTCTATGACCGAGTGTGATCAACATTTGTAATATTTAACTTTTAGTTCTATAATCATAGTGACGACGGTTTTAGGTTAAAATGCTTGTCTTTGATGCTTATATGACGTCTGAACGTAATTGTAATTCATGTTATCTTGAAGGGCCACCGGCGGCAGTTTGATAACATTGTCTCGTTCGTAAATGCACAACAGACAGCCAACATAGCCATCACTGTTTATGAAACGGTTGCATTATCACCGATATATCCTGGCTGTATCACGAGGCTGTTTGTTGAGGCTTCTGAGTTATATCGCCGTATAATTAACGTGATCCGCCCCCATCAGGTCCGCTGGTCGTGACAGCTGCCACGGCTACATGGCCGACGTGGCCGACGTGGCCGACTAGGCCGACGTGGCCGACGTGGCCGACGTGGCCGACGTGGCCGACGTGGCCGACGTGGGGCAACGGCCGAGTAGCGAAGACCAAAAATGGTTTCATTTCAGGAGTTCAGTTTCGTAATGTTTTGGTTTCCTTGTTAGTCTGTCATCGCCACGGTTATATATAATTGTTTACTGTAGTAGGAGATTGTAGGAGTAGCAGTGTAGTTCAAGGAGTAGCAGTGTAGTTCAAGGAGTAGCAGTGTAGTTCAATGTTATGTAACACACCGAGATGCGTCTTGTTGCGAATTACATAAACACCATATTTTGATATTTATATATTATTATGATTTGTTTATTTTAGCAGCATTGTTCACGTGTTCTAGTATCTAGTAAACATGATTGTGCTCAATAAGTTACATACTTAGCAAAATACATTATTTGTCTTATTCTCAGACATAAATCTATGTACACACACTTAAATTTCTTGATACCATCAAACACCATTTCATACTGATTGGTTGTGCATTTCCCAGATGTATAGTTTTCTCACATGTAGAAACATCCGTACCATTTATTCGAAAATGCATATCAGCATCCTTCTTATTATACACCAATATTTTGATTTTTGACCCATTAAACAACACGTCGTGTAGTTTTGTATATTTTTCACACACCTTAATCATCTTTGGCAACCCAGATCTAGTAGGACATAGTAGATCTAGTAGAACATAGTAGAACTAGTAGAACATAGTAGTATAATGTCATCTGCATATCCTGCAGCTCCGCAGAAATGTTGCCCAATATAACAGCCAATACCAAGGTCTTTTAATTCTTCCAACAGCCCATTCGCGTACACTCCAAATAGAAGTGGAGACATAACACTTCCTTGGCAAACCCCATTCTTCACATTGAATCGGTTTGACATTACATCATTCCGTCTAACCTCTGGTTCGCATACATGTGGTGTAAAAGTATTACAACTAATGAGCACATACCCAATCAATTATTTTTTGAAACAGCAAGCAATAATTAACTCTATCGAAAGCTTTAGAAGCATCAAGTCATAAAACATGCATTGCATAGTACTACAATTATTTACGCAATATGAAATCATTTATCTTACATGTACACATTGTTGTAGAGAAGCCATCTTTATATCCAAATTGCAAATCTGATGTATCAAAAACTCCAGTTTGTTGTGTGATTATAATGGCATCATAAAGCTTGCCAATGATGCTGCCTAAGGTCAACGACCTATAGTTATCAGAGCTATGATGCGCCTTTCTGTTATGTTTTTGAATTGGCACCATAGTACCTATCAGTAACTCACTTGGGGATACTCCACGAATAAGCATGCCATTGTAGAGCAAGGCTATTGCTTTAAAAAGTTAGTTAATACCATGTATAATATGGTTAGAAAATATGCTATTTTCTTCTTTTTTCCATGCTTCGTGCAACTTACACATTTCTTAAGAACATCAATATCAGTACCATTCTGCTGATGGCAGTTGTGACCATCGTCATTATCATCATTTTCATGCATACACATATTAGTAACAAGATTGTCAATTCTACGTTTAAATACGTGCATATTATCTTCATAAAATCCAACAAAATTGTTCTCATTCCGCTGCTGCTTCTGTTGTTCCTTCTTGTGGTTAAGCGACTCGACCTGGCCTAGTGTCTCGTTCCGCCAATCACTGGCCTAGTGTCGGGGAACGTCCGCGAATCACTTCTTCGCATAGTTGTTTGCACTACTAACCTCGGCTGAACTATTGATTTGTATGCAAGCTGCACGATATAATCTCGCCATATACAGACTACACGATTAGATGGTCACGTGTCGCAGTTGTTTAGAATGCCTGATATGGGGGATGACGTAGCCAATATCGATTTATTCGCCGTCGGCATATATAAATGAGTTGATCCAAGTGGTTGTGCTCAATCGTGTAGCAGCGCCAGAACCAGTTCGATAGTCTAACAGGAGAAATATCATTTGTGATACCCGAAGATGGATCAACCTGGAGCATTAAGAAGATTGATCAAGACGGCTACCACCGAAAGAAACCGAACAGTACTGTTGTGCATCGCATCAGTAGATGAAGGAAACGATATCAAGACAAAAATTGAGAATACGCCACAACATGAACATGCTGAGAAAAAGTTTTGTGACGATAACGAATTGAGAGACCAGCTGAAAAAAGCCAAACAAATTGAGCTGTACATAACCAATACCCCATGCTCGGCACCAGACCAACTTTGTGCTGACAAACTGGTTGCTTTTGCGAGGGCGGTTAAAGTTAAAGTCATCATTAAATGTGTGCATTTATACCACATCATTGGTGACGATCGCGAACAGACGTATGTAGACGGACTTGTTCGTCTGGCCGGTGAACCCAACGTAACACTGGATGTGATAATGGAGGATGACTGGCAGAATTTGCGCCGTCACCTTGGGGTCAACAACGCCGATTTTGACCAAATGATGAACAACGCCCCAGAAATGAAAGAAGAAGTGTTTGGTCGTCTTAGTGGTGTTGATACTAATATAAGGGAATATCGTCAGGGACAACTCCGGAACGTTATCAAGTAAACGTAAGTAGACCACAACTTTAACTGTGTATGCCGATAAACTAATTAGATGGGATTGAAGGCAATAACGGATCAATTACATTCCGATATTTACTGTCAAGTCTTATTTCGATCAAATAACAATTACACGTAGCCTGCAAAAACTTATATAAAATGAAACTAAAATTATGGAGACTCCCGTTCAGACATTGCATTTGTGGGAGTCATTCTAATTAAAACAATCAAATGCTATGATCATATCAAATACGGGAAGAAATTACAAAATAGGCAATAGACCAGCGTTCTTGGATCAAGCATTTGTACCAAACAGTTCTCTATATCCCATTTGGATATTGTTTACGAAGACGTTTGACTATTTACTAATGATTGATATGTGATGACTATATTTGTTTAAGCCATCCGGAGTCAAAACACGCTCCCGTTGAAAGAAACAAAGAGGACGGGACAGAGAAACAGAAGAGACACGTTCGTGCTAGGTGGACCTCCGCCGATACGAAGAAAGCGAACACGAACAAAAGGCTCGACACGACGAAAACGGACGTTTCTGATTAGGCCCTACTGGATTGTGATGTGACGTTGTACCAACACATCTTTGTTAAATGTATACGGTGGTATAACAATATATGTATTATATTGAAATCATGTAATACGATTAATACAAATATGTGTTAAAATTATTAATAAGCACACTAAATAATGTGGCGGGTATTAATGTAATCACGTGTTTATTGCACAGGGATATCAATCTATTCAATAATTAAACTTGCTTACTTACCTACAGTTAAGTGAATTAACGAGGTGACATAATGAGTTCGTTCCAGTGGTCACGGTTTGTAAAGGCCTTGACCAGATTAGCCCCACTGAGCATGGTTTCCTTCTCAATGATCTTTCCAAGAGTTCTCCGAGGACCCGATTGCTTCCAGAGTAAAACTTGGCTTGCTACTTCGTCATGATGCATCGCACCACCTACCAGACGAAAACGACGTTGTATCACGATGGTGGTGATCCGTGATAGAGAGAGAAAGACTCAGTCAGTTCCTGGTTGGTGATGGGATCACGCAAGTACACATTGCGGTTTTTGCGCAATATTCTTGTGTTGTCAAGTGATTTCTCCAGGGTACATGTCAAGGTCCATTCACAATCGTGTGTGAGGATCGGCTCAACAACAGTTCTGAAGATATTAAGCTATGTGTATCTGCATACGTGTCAAATGCGTGAACCGTCATGTCTGGGCTTGTCTGCATTGAATGTCATGTTGTGAGTATAACTCCATTCAACAATTACGTAACGCCAGAAGGGGTTGGGTATATGTTACGGAGCGTTACGAGGGGAGGGGTGTTTACAATAATGTTACGTAACACCATCGAGGTATATTATTTCGCTTCAGAAGTTCAAAGCACTATTTTTATCGGTACAGAAATGAGAAATAAATTGATCAGTGTCAACCCTTGTTATTAAAAGTCCCTCCTCAATTCGATTTTTTTTCGTATCATTTCAAATTCATTTTGCAAAAAATCAAACCTACTACGACATCATAGCTCGTCTGTGCAACTTTTGTATGTAGTTGTTTGTGAAATATCCTCACTTTCCTTAAAATTCTTTATGTTGGTAATGGTGGACGGATCCTAAATTTTTCTGTGGCCTTGACAGAAATGCCAAATTTGGATTATAATTCAAAAGCTACCCACTTGGTGACACCACTGGTTTTGCGTTACATGTTTATCCTCCAGGTAACGACACCTGTGCACTATTAGGCGTCTCAGTATAGACCCATTTCAATGTTTATAAGCAAACATGACGTAGTTGGATGGCGCACAAATTGGCGGCAAAAACATGCGGGTCGTGCAGGTCTGTGTAGCAATTTGGCCGGTTCTGAAATATTACTTATACGCATCGACGCATTGGTCATATATGTTGTTATTTTGTGAAATAAAATTTGCATGGAATCACTACTATTTTGTTAACATCCATTTCTTTGAAATGTTATAGCCAGACAAAAGTAATAGTTTTGGAGTTATGCACCTAAAAGATTTAATAAAAACTAACCATTTACAACTACAATCAAAAATATCATGCCCATGGTTTACAAAGAATTTGTTCTAAAAGTGGGCGATTCAGGTAGAATCTCAGGCCGTGTTCACATACAACGTTAATCCGCAGTAGGATGCGGATCCCAATTCGGGTAGCGCAATGTGAACACCCTTAATCCGCATTAAGCTACCCGAATTCTAATGCGGGTGAATTGGGTTGCGGATTAGCCAATGTGAACGCTTCGTTTGCCTTGATTCGGCGATGGCGGCGCTGCTGCATGACAGAGGGCCGTAGTCTCTGTATGACCCGCACACCACGCCCTCTGGTGCACTAATTCGGTTGGCGGTTTAATCCGGCTGAACTCGGTGTATGTGGACAGAGCCGAATTAGTTGATCCGCATCGTAATTCGGCTAAAAATTAGATGTGAACACGGCGTCTCTATTGGGCACGATGAAGCCCCACCACGCCCCACCAACCACTGTTTTCCGGCGACTATTGCCCTGTGGTGGTTACTGGTTACATAGAAGACGTTGCAGATGATGTCATAGTTCAAGTTCATAGTTGTGCTCGCTAGGGGCAGTTCTTGGGGAAAGTCAAGTTATTGTCACTAGAGTCGCTTCTTTGAAGAAATACAGGTCAAGTCAACGCATATAAATAGTCACTAGGAGGCGTTTCTTGGGATGGATATAGGTCTAAGTAATATGTTTCTACTCGCTTGGGCAGCTCTTGGGAAAATATAGGTCAAGTTATTACGTTTGTGATTGATCGCTAGGGGTAGTTCTTGGAATGAATATAGGTCAAGTTAATGCATATATGGTCACTAGGGGGCACTTCTTGGGATGGATATAGTCCAAGGTATTATGTTTGTGCTCGCTAGGGGCAGTTCTTGGGGGGAATAAAGGTCAAGTTATTACGTTTATTGTCACTAGAGGCGCTTAAGAAACACCAGGTCGATGAGTGTTAAGGTATTCATTCATTCTAGAAGGTTCTACTCACTAAAGGCACTTTATGAGACTATGTATGTCCAAGAATCGGCCATTAGCACAACACTGACCTATCTTATGCTAACTTACTTTTATTTCTTACACGTTCACAGCTGGGTGGTCGTCCTAAGTGTTGCACCAGAAATGATGCCAGTTGCCACATGCCACATGGAATGACGTCCTTTGCTCCGGGCCCCACCAGACCCCTCACTTGTTAACATCAATTATCCGCTAGATGATGGCATTGGATAAAACCTGTAATACATCTAGAGTCCATCTCAACTTTTTATTACATAAATTAGTTCGTGTGGTATCCCCTATGATGAAATAAGTGTTACTGATTTCAGATATAAATATATTGGGCAATTGTTTCTTTTTTTAATGGCATATTGTATTACGTAGAGCAAAGATGTCCCCAATATCAACACCTTCAGGTATAAACATGACAGATTGCATTAGCCACAGCACTTTTTTTAGCAATACGCTAATTTACTTTTATTTCATACACGTTCATAGCTGGATCATCGTGCTAAGAAATGGTGTCATTGGCCCCTCGGGGCCCCTCCAGGCCCGTCACAACACTTGACAAGTTAACATAAAATACCCGCTAGATGATGCCATCTGCAAAGGTCTGCAATGTAACCAGTAACCACCACGGGGCGCTAATCGCTGGAAAACAACACCGAAAGTGTCCGTCAGGGTTGGGGCTTCATCGTGTCCGATACGCGCTTTTTTTGAAAACATTTAGTTCGACTCTGGTCGGTAGAAGCATTTATTAGCACGCAAATTAGTTCGTGCTAGTTGTAGCTGTTGGCGCTCTTTTACAAAATAATTTCGTGCGGTATCCCCTATATGTCTCCACTTTAGGAAGTGGATGGTTGCGTATGCGCAACCGGACCCATAATTGACGTGTTTAGTACTAAAAATAGTTCGGTTACTAGGCAATAGAGTGCATACATACATACATACATACATACATACATACATACATACATACATACATACATACATACATACATACATACATACATACATGTATGTATGTATGTATGTATGTATGTATGTATGTATGTATGTATGTATGTATGTATGTATGTATGTATGTATGTATGTATGCACTCTATTGCCTAGTAACCGAACTATTTTTAGTACTAAACACGTGTATGTATGTATGTATGTATGTATGTATGTATGTATGTATGTATGTATGTATGTATGTATGTATGTATGTATGTATGTATGTATGTATGTATGTATATATGTATGTATGTATGTATATGAGTATGTGTGTGTTGTTGACGTTTTTAGTACTAAAAATAGTTCGGTTACTAGGCAATAGGGTGCATACATACATACATACATACATACATACATACATACATACATACATACATACATACATACATACATACATACATACATACATGCATGCATGCATGCATGCATGCATGCATGTATGTATGTATGTATGTATGTATGCATGCATGTATGTATGCGAATTTTGATGTCTATATCGGCTTCTCCCTCTTTGTAAAATGTGCTTCCCAGGTAGGTGAAGGTATCAGTGGTGTCCAGTTCTTCTTGATCAAGATAGACTGATATTGATGCTATGTAGGTTGTTGTGCTTCGGTACTTACTGTAATACGGCGGCACAATGGTGGGATACGTGAGACACAGGGTCAAGACTACGTCGCTTCCTGCGTGAGTGGTGCTCTCATCGGTCCAGTGTTCAGCATGTCTGTTGTTGCGTCAGTGGAGTGTACTTATAAGGTGGACTATTTTGGGTGTGACTATTGTACGGATGGTGACTATTGTACGGATGGTGACTATTATACGGATGGTGGCTACTGTACGGATGGTGACTATTGTGCGCATCAATCGTGAATACGGACTATTTACATGTGTCTCATGCATTACATTACATTACATTATATTACAAACAATTCAGTTGTTTATCTCTACATTTTACTCAAAAGAAAAGGGTCACGTGTGGTCGGAAGGAAGGACACTGCCCAGTGAGCCAGGCGCGATCCTACGGAAAGCAACAACTGCTGTTTTTGGTAAGTTTATAAATTATATTTCACACCTTTTAAAGTAATATTATCAATTTATAATTGCATCATGTTGTCTTATTGACGATTGATCATCCTTCTATGTCAACTTTGCCTACTTATTTATATGTTCTATGATAATTACGGAGTTCGTTGTGACTTTGATTACTGGTGTACCAGGAAGATGGGGAAGTAACTGTCCTATGGACATTAGGGAGAATGTCAGACTGAGAACGGATCCTGATCCGGGCGAGGATACTTTATTATGCGTATCCCGAACGATTTTGTCCGCCGTGTAACGCACAATGTGTGGCCAGATGGAAATATACTATGTTTATCCAGCATGTATATATCACTCTAATTTAACGTTGGTGTTGTCCAAGATCATAACCGAATAGATGTCAACACGATGGTGGTAGTGTTGTATCCAAGGAGGAGCGACAACAAGCTGAAAACGCGTCAAAATTTAAAACAAGAACTGACTACACACCAACTCACGAATAAACTAAAATGTTTATAGTAATGATTTGGGTTTTACCAAAATATTCTGATCACCCAATAAATAATATTATGTTTAGGCCATCCCATCACCAAAAGGGGTCTGAAAGTGCATACATATGGAGAACATATAGATACTTATGAAACATGTAGTACATCGACCGTTGTATGCATAACTAGATCAGCGTTTTGTATAACACAGGAACTACACCACCCTATACATAACACAGGAACTACACCACCCTATAATAACACAGGAACTACACCACCCTATACATAACACAGGAACTACACCACCCTCTACATAACACAGGAACTACACCACCCTATACATAACACAGGAACTACACCACCCTATACATAACACAGGAACTACACCACCCTATACATAACACAGGAACTACACCACCCTATACATAACACAGGAACTGCACCACCCTATACATAACACAGGAACTACACCACCCTCTACATAACACAGGAACTACACCACCCTATACATAACACAGGAGCTACACCACCCTCTACATAACACAGGAACTACACCACCCTATACATAACACAGGAACTACACCACCCTCTACATAACACAGGAACTACACCACCCTATACATAACACAGGAACTACACCACCCTATACATAACACAGGAACTACACCACCCTATACATAACACAGGAGCTACACCACCCTCTACATAACACAGGAACTACACCACCCTATACATAACACAGGAGCTACACTACCCTATACATAATCTAAAATGGGTAAGTACTACACAGTTAATTGTGTGTAATGATAACACCAGTATAATTACACGCGTATACACTCATTAGACCGACGTGTTACCAGTGTGTCCGCCGTGTTACCAGTGTGTCCGCCGTGTTACCAGTGTGTCCGCCGTGTTACCAGTGTGTCCGACGTGTTACCAGTGTGTCCGCCGTGTTACCAGTGTGTCCGCCGTGTTACCAGTGTGTCCGACGTGTTACCAGTGTGTCCGACATGTTACCAGTGTGTCCGCCGTGTTACCACATCGATTGTAACACGGCGGGCGGTAACACGGCGGATAGTTCTGCATCTAATTAGTGTTCTAGTAAAAAACCGAGGGTGCGTTATTTCCCAGTTTTACACATGTGTAATATGTGATAGCTTAGTATGTTGTAGTGAAAGATGGCGATCGACAACAAATAGTTCGATACGTTGTTCTAGTAACAGTGCGGATACCTTCATTCTGGTCATCA
>OY759262.1:3875417-4055417 GCA_963662155.1 Lamellibrachia columna
TTTGTCTGCAGGGTTCCTCAGTCTGTCACTGTTTGTCTTTCTGTATATTAAACCTATGTGTTTTCCTGCAGGGTTCCTCAGTCTGTCACTGTTTGTCTTTCTTTATACTAAACCTATGTGTTTGCCTGCAGGGTTCCTCAGTCTGTCACTGTTTGTCTTTCTGTATATTAAACCTATGTGTTTGCCTGCAGGGTTCCTCAGTCTGTCACAGTTTGTCTTTCTGTATATTAAACCTATGTGTTTGCCTGCAGGGTTCCTCAGTCTGTCACTGTTTGTCTTTCTGTGTATTAAACCTATGTGTTTGCCTGCAGGGTTCCTCAGTCTGTCACTGTTTGTCTTTCTGTATATTAAACCTATGTGTCTGTTTGCAGGGTTCCTCAGTCTGTCACTGTTTGTCTTTCTGTATATTAAACCTATGTGTTTTCCTGCAGGGTTCCTCAGTCTGTCACTGTTTGTCTTTCTGTATACTAAACCTATGTGTTTGCCTGCAGGGTTCCTCAGTCGGTCACTGTTTGTCTTTCTGTATACTAAACCTATGTGTTTGCCTGCAGGGTTCCTCAGTTGGTCACTGTTTGTATTTCTGTAAATTAAACCTATGTGTTTGCCTGCAGGGTTCCTCAGTCTGTCACTGTTCATCTTTTTGTGTATTAAACCTATGTGTTTGCCTGCAGGCTTCCTCGGTCTGTAACTGTCGGATCAGATGGTGCTCCTTCAAAGTACGTGGCTTGACTTCCAGTGCTTCAACCTCATGTATCGCTCCTCCCCCTACCAGGGAATCCAGGAGGACACCATCAAAATATATATCAGCTTGTGAGGAAACTCACGCTGTTGAATATCACCAAGGAAGAATACGTGTTGATGAAAGCCATACTTCTACTTTATCTTGGTATGCTTACTTGGATAACCTTGTGTGGGAAACTATGTGAAACAGTTAGGTTGTAAATTGCCAGTTATGTGTGTAAAGTCAACATTTTAAAGTAAACCAGGAAAAGTTGTAAGACATCCAATCCAAAACATCTGTGTCTATTTACAATGGTAAATGTATATTTACAATGGTAAATAGCTTCGGAATTGGTCATAAATTGTAAATATACAATAGAAATAATTAGTTTTAATAAACTCAGAAGTTGTCTCTCTTTGTGAATGGACATGTGGGGTTTCAATTAAATGTTAAAAAAAATTGTTTTTATGTGGAGGTTTTTACATTTATGCATACGCTAGTCAAATATTTGTTCATTGATGTTGTGTGTTTCACAGAGAGGGCTCTGGTTTACTGTCATTTCATGTAAATGACTATTTGTTACAAGGCAGGATATTTGGAAAGTTATTTATTATTAATTTGGGAAATTATTCATTGAATAATTCCATCTTTATGTTGCATGGAGTGTTTAGCGTGATGTTGCCATCCCAAACAACAAGTTCCTGTTCCTGATGGCAAGTGGACAAATAACCATTGGCTTATCGAGAGTCCAACAATTTTCCCATTTATGTGTAGCCCACCCTTATCAAATATCTGTCAATTCTATTTTTAAACATATTCACACTACTAGCATTAACACAATCATTTGGCAGTTTGTTCCATTCATTTATCACCCTTTGTGAGAAAGATTCCTGTCAACATCCTCATAACCATTCACTATTTTAAACACTTCTATTTGGTCTCCTCTTAGTCTCCTGGTCTCTCAAACTACATTGTAATAAGCGACTTTCTTAACTAAGGTCTCTCAATTCTGGAATCATTTCAGTTGCTCTTCGTTGTATTCTTTCTAGCTTGTCTATGTCCTTTTTATGATATGGTCTCCATGCTTGAATACAATATTCCAAATGTGGTCTAACTATTGCTTTGTACAGGGGTACAATTAGCTGTTGCTTCTTATACGTGATAGTTCTCCTAATTAGCCCTAGAATTTGATTTCCTTTCGAAGCAGCAAAACCACATTGCTCTGAAACCTTTGTTGATGTTGTATTAGCCTAGTCACGATCCACACAGGGAAAGTTCTTTCGCTGGAATGTGTTGCTTGTAGGGGGTCAGGTCACAATTTCACCTCTACTTTCATGAAACACAAATGAATTGCCAACAATGCTGATAGCCAGGCACTGTGACAGTCACCGCAGTTTGCTGATTAGGCTTGTAGGGGATAGATTGCAATTTCACCTCTACTTTCATGAAATACAAATAATTATAGTTGGTATAGTGGTATTTGAAGCTTAACGTGTTGTTGCTCTCCTCCCTTTCCATGTAGTCTGGGGTGAGGCTGGCACCTGTACCGGTTGTCGATTTTTTATTTATTTATTGCTATTTAATTTTAATAAACAATTAAAAATTTCACTTAGCGAATAATCCAAATACCTTATGTCTGAATACCAGTAGTTGGTTTTGAGAAACATGGTAACGGTATATGTCCTTGTATGGACCTGTTACATATAAGATTATGTTTGTCATGGATGTGAAAGAGACCCATATCAGAGTACTACACCAGTTTTACATTCTACCTTTGTTTCTTAAAGGTTTCATACTTTAAAATACTTTCTTTCTACTTATTCCCGTTGCTGGGAAAAGTGTTGCTGCATGACTGTTAGCAGCACACATGGATGTGTCTGACTGGAAGGTTCTTATAGACTGTGGCTCGTTTAGTATTACTAAGGATGCTTTGTTTTTCTCTAATGTGATAATAACATTCTGTCAGTGTTACTCACGTGTTCAAATGTCTTTCCTTTTCTCGCCATATGAATGGAACAAATTGTCTACAGATTGTGTAACTGCTAGCAGCGTGAATATGTTTAAAAACAAGGTTGACACATATCTCAGGAGGGCGGGTTATAAGTAGATGAACATTGTTGGACTCTCGATAAGCCAATGGCTTCCTGTCCACTTGCCATCTGGGCCTTTGGCTTGGATGGCAAATCTTGTTAAATCTTGTTAAATCATATGGAATGTGCATACAACTGTTTCTTACATGCAGTGCATTATTGGTAAAACACATTACTGAAGAAGTAAAAACAGCTATGGTAGACACATAATGTTGGATTTAAATTCAGTTTATTTAGCACAGAAGAAGAATACAAAATACAGGTGAGAATGATTCATGTCAGGACAATAAGAAAATAAGTCAGAGAATTACAGACCAGTGAGTTTAATGTCAGTGATTTGTAAATTATTAGAAAGGTTAATTAAATACCATATGGTGGACTTCCTTGTTCGGCATAAATTATTAAATTCATCTCAACATGGATTCCTAAAAGCGAGGTCATGCTTAACAAATGAGTTATGTTTTTTGGAAGAAATCACTAAGTGGATTGACGAGGGATCGCCTGTAGATATTATATACTTAGATTTTCAGGAAGCTTTTGACAAAGTGCCACATCAAAGATTACTACGTAAATTAAAAGCCCATGGTAAAGGGGGTGGTTTAATTGACTGGATAGAACAATGGCTGACTGACAGAAGACAGCGTGTTGTAGTAGATGGAGAAGTTTGAAACTGGAAATCAGTTTTGAGTGGGGTACCACAAGGATCAGTATTAGGACCTTTATTATTCTTAATATATATATCAATGACTTGGACGACAATAAAACAAGTAACATACTCAAATTTGCAGATGACACAAAAGTGTTTAGAAAGGTTCACACTGATGGTGGTAAACAACATTTACAAAAAGATCTAGACAGATTAGTGAAATGGTCTGAGAAATGGCAGATGTTGTTAAATTTTGGGAAATGTAAATGCCTACATACAGGACATGAGAACTTGGATGTAAACTATAAAATGGGAGATACCGTTCTGGGTACTACTGTGAAAGAAAAGGACTTAGGAATTACAATAAGTGCTGATATGAAAGTTTCAGAGCAGTGTGGTATTGCAGCTTCAAAGGGTAATCAAATTCTAATTATACCTCTGTATAAAGCAATAGTTAGACCTCATTTAGAATACTGTATACAAGCGTGGAGACCATATCGTAAGAAGGATATAGATACACTTGAACGCATACAGAGGATAGCAACTAAAATTATTCCAGAACTGAGAGACCTTAGTTATGAAGAACGCCTGACAGAATGTGGTTTAACAACTCTAGAGACAAGGAGGTTAAGAGGAGATCAGATTGAAGTTTTTAACATATTGAATGGGTATGAAAATATTGATAGAAATATGTTTTTCTCTCTCAAGAAAGATAGCAGAACTAGAGGACATGAGGTAAAGTTAGTAAAGGATCAGTGTAGATTGGATATCAGGAAGTACTCATTCTCACAGAGGACAGTAAATGAATGGAACACATTATCTACGGATTGTATAACCGCTAGCAGTGTGAATATGTTTAAAAACAAGTTGGACACATGTCTCATGAGGCCGGGTTACACGTAGACGAACACTGATGGACTCTCGATAAGCCAATGGCTTCCTTGTCCACTTGCCATCTGGGCTTTTGGCTTGGATGGCAAATCTTGTTAAATCTAGCCACCCTTTGCTAGTTGTGGCTGGTTCCATGTCCACCGTGTGGCGCCACTATTGTAGCAAAAACGTCTGCTGGGGCCAGTACATTAGATGATAGTATAAAACGTAGGGCCTACATTTACTGTTAATTAAAATCACTGGAATTAATCATTTAGTAATGTTAGTTGTCTGCTATATTAAAATAATGAGTCTTTAATTTGTTCTTAAACCACTGATATCTTGAACGCATACAAAGGAGAGCAACTAAAATGATTCCAGAACTTAGAGACCTAAGCTTAGTTATGAAGAACGCCTGAAAGAATGTGGTTTAACAACTCTAGAGACAAGGAGGTTAAGAGGAGATCAGATTGAAGTTTTTAAGATATTGAATGGGTATGAAAATATTGATAGAAATATGTTTTTCTCACTCAAGAAGAATAGCAGAACTAGAGGACATGAGGTAAAATTAGTAAAGGATCAATGTAGATTGGACATCAGGAAGCACTCGTTCTCACAGAGGACAATAAATGAATGGAACAAATTGTCTACAGATTGTGTAACTGCTAGCAGCGTGAATATGTTTAACAACAAGGTTGACACATATCTCAGGAGGGCGGGTTATAAGTAGATGAACATTGTTGGACTCTCGATAAGCCAATGGCTTCCTTGTCCACTTGCCATCTGGGCCTTTGGCTTGGATGGCAAATCTTGTTAAATCTTGTTAAATCTTTAAGGCCCGATATAGCCATAAGCTGTCGTAACGAGTGAGTTGGGCTTAGGTGCAAGGTTCACACACTTGAGCTTAGGACGGTTGAACTTTAGACTGGTCTAAAGTTAGGCCGGTTAAAGTCTATGTGACCACACTAAAACAGCTAGCCGGTCTAACTCCTACTGCCTGAATAACATGATTATAATATTGTCCGAATAACGTAATTCGATCTATTGTCTGAATACCGTAATTATAAACGGATAGGTATACCGGATAGGTTACTAAGTTTACATATCCGTCCTAAATTTGTGTGAACACAGCGTACGTGCATGGTCGCCACGACTGGATTGTTACGTCGTCAGACAAACGTTAACCACGTGACATATGTCTGATTACGTGACATCTATGCTATAAAATAGTTTGTGGCTGTGTCTGTCTGTGTGTTCAATCGTATCTCCGTTAGCATGTATGGGGTTGAACATTTGCCTGTAGACGTGCCCGGGGGCTTGTGGGGACTTAAACAAATAAAAACCCCGGGGTGGATATATTACGAATGTGGACGTGTGACGTAGATTACGTAACTCAGAACTTATGTAGACATTTGACGTTGATCACGTAATTGGCAACAATCGCAGATTGCACGCATAGCTTTACAAGCAATTGTACCAAACTATATTATGAACTCCCAATGTTCTCAGTTGATAGTTATACGTAGAATGGTTAGCAGCGCTATTTGCGTGGTTTCTACGATTGTTCCGAGTTTTGTGATCTACGCCAAACGACCACATCAGGTCATTCGTACAGTACGTGAACGCTTCGTGAACGCTTCGTGAACGCCTCGTGAACGCCTCGTGAACGCCTCGTGAACGCCTCGTGAAGCTCTTGCAGTGGCTGCCTTTTCTACCACAATAAACCAAACACAGAGTCGTTGCATGGTACTTTAAATATTTCCTACACAGATATAGCAAGGGCCCGAAGGGGTATTTTTCATTATCAAATCAAGCTACTAGAGGGCCCAAATCTGTCTGAAGGTGCATACTTTTCCACGATATGGCGGGCAGTTTAGAGAGCAAGTGGTAAAAAAACTAAATTTAAAAAATGGACGATTTTCTTTGAAACAATGAAATATTTCTGCGTCCTTTTGTCTTTGGTCAAATCCTAAATTTGCATTTTTCGAGAAAAAAATTATTTTCACCATCAAAACTGTCCTTTTGAGATTTTACCCCCAGTGAAAAATCTGCATGCGTGGACCTATTTATTAAATAAACATGTAAATTCCGCTGTTGCTATATATGTTCATCTGTGAATTTATTATTAATTAACTAATTGTTATTTTAATATCGATTATGTGCTTAATGTTTTAACAATAGTGATAAATGTTGCATTACGCATTGTGTGTACAGGATGGTACACATTGGCTTGGCCTAATTCCAGCAGTAGGCCCATTACGTGATTGGTTACAATTTCTGTTCTTTTACGTTTTCCTACTTGATTGATATCTCAGGGATAATTGTAATGTCGTCGTATTTTATGTGCAGATATTTCATGGGTAGAATAATGAAATGCAGCAAAACGAATAATTTAGATATTCTACGTGTTTTGCAACATGTCCACGGCCAGATTGTTTGTAGTAGAATCGCGCGTGTGGTCGGACTGGGCATACCTGACAGTCGTGACGTAGATTGTCTACGATTATATAACGCTCAGTTCTTTTGTGCCACTCACGCACGTACATATGCACACGCACGTAATCAGGGCGGGAAGTAAGACGCGCACACGCGCTCTTACAATCTACATGACTGGCTGCGATAAGGGCGTTTATATAATAAATGTCACGTCACATACTTGTTTATGATAGGAAGTAATTTAAGATTTTTAAGATTTATAGGTATTAATTGTTACTGATTTATTTTAATTATTTGCTATTGAATGAAAGAAATACTTTTGGAAATGTAATAATCACCTCGATACCTATGTTAAATATATATATATATATATATATATATATATATATATATATATATATATATATATATATATATATATAATTATATATATATATATATATATATATATATATATATATATATATATATATATATATATAATTTAGCACGTTTTTTTTATTCGATAACTTTTTTTATTAATTGTTTGCATCCGTGCATTTTTTTAAATATTAGGCCCTATCTTTTGCGCAAAAGTCTGCCAACACGTTTGCATTATCTTATATTATCCTTAGCACAGCAAGCTTCGGGAACCGACCCTTAGCAAAAAAAATTGAAATAAAAAAATCATTAAAATGATATAGAAATCTATAGAATTCTACAGAACATATTACATATTGCATAGAAAAGTATAGAATACTATAGATTATATAGAAAGAGTACAATAGAGATTAGTATAAAATGTTATAGAATTATACAGAGCATAGCAGAATGTGACGATCGGATTACAATGCCGATGCTTTTGTGTAGGCTAAATATACGCAAGAATATCAAGTAGGGCCGTATATATGTCAACATCTGCTCATGGAAAAGTGCTCATAAAAACGGGGAAAGACCCACCGCCACATCCAGCCAACCTTTGTCGTGTGTACCATTTTTTCGTAATTTTTTTATAATAACAACGATTGCTTGAAATCATATTATATCCGAGTTGCTTGATCGGACCAGTGCTGTATTATACCGTGGCGTCCTCTATCGATTATGTCATTCATCAGTGGCATTTCGGATGACACTGTAAGTTTCGACGAAATGGTGGTTCTTTTTTAATTGTAATAGTTATCACCGAAAGTAGGTTTTTTATGTCCCCGACATATTACCAGGCCGTATCTGTACAACACCCTTCGTTGTTGGCGAAAATGTGTGTCTATCAAGAGTATAGGAGCCCAACATATGTGGCGATAATAAGAATTTTAAAGTGGATGTCGTCTGCTTGTGATGACAATGCAATATTTTAACACGTTAAATTCCACGATTGGACCACTGCAGTAGCCACAATTGGACCAGCGACCCACATAAGGGTATGCCATCAATATATCTGTGTAATTATTCCAACACAGTTAATTGATTACCAGAAAGTAATATTAGACAAGGGAGCAATTATATATTTATAATAATGCAAATAATTAATAAAGCCATGCATTGGAAGTTGCTAAGATCTAAGACTAAGTGGTCCAATCGAGGGAATTTGTAACAGAACACATTTGGTCACAGGTAAATTTACATTGTTTCGGACTACCAAAGAATTTATATTTTATGAGGGTTTACATAACTTTAGTGCCATGCAATTGTCATATATAAACGGAAAAGGATGAAAATAAAACTGACTAATGGTAGACCTCCGGGGCCGGGGCAAAGGCTGGATGTCCAATGAGGGGTTAGTTACTTGGCTGTGACATTTCGTAGATTTTATTAAACCAAACGAAGGGGGAGACTGTTGTGTTCATACTCGATAGCCACGTGACCCACACAAAGAATTTGGCTGCAACTGAGATGGCTCGGGAAGCTGTAGTCGTCGATCGTGGTCTCACTTCCGCCACACACGACTCACCGACTCCAGCCTTTGAATGTGACCTTTTTCGGGCCGTTTGAGATTATGCATTGAGGATGTGGATGGAAGAACATGTAGGCAGACCAGTGACAACATGGCAAGTCGTCGAAATTCTGAATGTGGCGTACAGAAAAGCGGCATCCGTCCAGAATGCTGTTAGTGGCTTCGTGAAGGCAGGTCTGTGGTCATTGACCATAGACGCATTCTAAGACTCCGACTTCGCTGCTGCTACGGTAAATAATGTAATCAAGGAAGCTGCACAAAAACACAACCCTACGCCACCTCGACCTGACTCCAACTGTTGCAGCTGCAGCACTGACAACTGTTGCCGTGGTGACTGCACAAGAGCACAACGTACCTTACGCCACCCCTGACACCATTTGTTACAGCTCCAGCACTGACAGCTGTTGCCATGGGGACTGCACAAGAGCACAACAATTACGCCACCCCTGACACCATTTGTTGCAGCTTCAGCACTGACAGCTGTTGCCATGGAAACTGTACCAGAGTTATGCCCACCGAAGAACGAAACTAGTCAAACAAAGGAAAGTCGGACCGGAGAAAGCGATGCCTACTAGGCCTACACCCACCCAAGAGCTCAGTACTTCTAAGACAACTGCAACTTAATCGAGAGCACACAACAGTTCTGATCCACCCAAACCTAACCGATTGCAGCTCACCAAGGACATTGAAGGCTGCAGAACTGGTCAATGGTGCACCATTGTGTACGATGGTAAAATCTACCCAGGCATAATGCGACGATTAATGGATGTGACAAAAGAAACTGTGGCAGTTCAATGCATGTAAATTGTGGACAGAACAGGTTCGATGGCCTCTGAAGGATGACACTGCAGAATTCGAATTGCAGTTGCACAGTGCGACGAGTAATGGATGTGATGAAAGACTCTATGGTGCCAGTGCATGCAATTGTGAGACATGTTGTGATGGGCTCTAAAGGATGTCGATCATTTCCGGTAGCCTATTCCGGAGTCATTGGCAGAAGACTGAACATTAGACCCTGTTAACATTTAATTTGACTATTGATTAAAAGTGCTTAATCAATTCGATTGTTTTGCTAGTCTCATTTCAACTTAATTTTGCGAAAAACAAACCTATCTAGTGCCCACTGCAACATGCTAGCTCGTTTGTGCAACTGTTGTATGTAGTTTTTTGTGTGAAATCAACAGACACTATTAAATTAGTTAATGCCTTGTTCAAGCATTAACTAAAGTGAAAATCGAAATGCTGAAAAATCACAATTTTCTTCCTTGGTGAAATTTCGTAACTTTGTCATGTGACCAGAGAGAGGGTCACGCCCATGATCAGCATTGAGCCACACAATGTTTACCATTTTATACCATAATCTTAATCCTTACCAGATTAGAACTTAAACAATTCGTTGTATCCTTAAAATCCATATCATAATATTACACCAACAACTATAATATTATATACAGTTGAATAATTTAAATAAATAAAATTTTAATTATCACAATATCTTGTTTCTATATTTTAGATTTCCGTGCCGTTTCCCCTCATCCGGGTAAATTCTCCCCAGTTTTTGTTTTTTATTAAATCAAATACAGAGCAATGACAACGATAAGCTAGTATTGTATTGTGAATAAAACGGAGCCACCTGCGTAATTATGGCCTTTGATCTATACAGTGTTTTTCGTCAGAATATTTTGAATGTGAAGCATGGTCTTTTACTCACGCCTTCTCTCTGTACCAAACAGACAGGCGCATACGCTGGCTTTTTTTCCAGAGAGGAGCAAAAAATTCTGCTGTCTGATTTCGACAAGAAATCTTTACACTTACCAAAATGTCTACTTTCAATGAACAATAATACTATAATTGTATATAATTAATTAACACATATACTAGATGATCTACTTAACACAAATTGTAGACAATCTACTCGCCATAAAAGACCTAAATTTTACAACATCCAGATCCAGGGGGGCATATTCCCCCCTCCGGACGTCCATGAGTGTACTTTAACAGTACCTATAGTTAAACTTAGCATCCCTTTGATGACAAGTACAGGAATAACAAACCCTTAAAGTGAAGGCCAATCCATTACTAACTAGAACTGAGTAGATCTTGCCTGTCACATCAGTCACCGAATCACCAAGCCGAAACAACATGGCAGTTGGGCCGAATTCTCCGAGGACCGAAAGCACCACCACCCATCCGTCAGCGCTACTTGTCGCTATTGCGAGGCTTAATGTGCGCCAACGCGCTGAATGCATAAACAAATACAAAAGTAAATTAAGCTAGCTAGATCTATATGCCTAGCTCCGCGAAGATAGGCATAGGAGATGACAACTTTTCGTTTATTTTGATTTTTGTTTGGAAGTAGGAGTAATGTTTGACCACGTCACACGTGTATGCGTAATGGTAGATATACATTATTATGAGAAGTTTGGCAGCTCTATGCGGTCGTTTTTATGGTTCGGTCAGAAAGTAAATAAGTTCGAAATCAAAGGCTACTGGCGTCGCTCAACTGTTCCGAAAGAACCGAAGTCGAAGATGATTCTGCTGTATCACTAGTGACTAGAGGCTAGCGTTTCGAAACCGTTGCATTATACCCGGGGGGGGGGGTACTGCCATACCAAAGCGGTGGGGGTGTGCCATCAGAGCCCCAAGGAGCAGATCGAGAGAGAGAGAGAGAGAGAGAGGAGAGAGAGAGAGAGAGAGAGAGAGAGAGAGAGAGAGAGAGAGAGAGAGAGACGAGAGAGAGAGAGAGGAGAGAGAGAGAGGAGAGAGAGAGAGAGAGAGAGAGAGAGAGAGAGAGAGAGAGGAGAGAGAGAGAGAGAGAGAGAGAGAGAGAGAGAGAGAGAGAGAGAGAGAGAAATTTAGGGTCACCAAGAGAGAATTGTTGAACAATTTATCTAATATCTATAAATGTTAGGTAAGCCCGGGCGGAACGTTTTCATTGGGAAATTTCCTCTTCGATGAAAGAGAGAATTATCAGGTTTAATTGGGGCACAAAGAGAGAAAATTTATATTTATTCTTCCGACAGAGAGAGAGAGAAAAATGCCCAAAAACAGGGGCATTTGCGCGGCACATACATGGATACCTCAGTATAGGGAGTACCCCCCCCGGGCATTATACGTTTTATTCTGTAAATTGCATCGCCATCACGCGCTATAGTAACGCGAGTGAAATTATACTGAAATAGAATGTAGTACATACAATATTAAACTTTGTGTACGCATCGAAAAAAAACATTGAGCTATATAAGTGCCTTGTTAGTCGCTATAACGTGTTGTGTTTACGGGTTGCCATGTTGATGTGCCGTTCTCGTTCGCAGTGAAAACACCCGCAAGAAAACATCTTCGAGACCAAATAAATAGCACGTGCCACAAAATTTGATTCGTGTGCAATAAATCTAGCTATTTTACCGTGATTTTTGTTTGTTTTTGAAAATAAAAAAGCGGGACATTTCGTCCAACAATAATATTATTAGCGGGAAAGCGACACTGACGAAGGGGGAAAGGCACAACATGTATAATATGCCTAATGTTTAAATTAATATATGTTTTGGATGCTTCTTGATCGAATTATTCATTCTGACGGGCACACATTTCCATATTATGAACAACTGCAGTGTGTCCACGACTGACAACTGTCAATCGTGTTCAGTCATGTCACTCCACTCGTCACTTGTGTGGGTAAGAAAGTTCACGACCTCACACTAGCGTCAACGCGGTTACGTTAGACGGCTGTGTCCCTTCGATTGGCTATTTGTGGTAGGGTCGAATGGAGGTCACAATGACCCAGCAGAGAAGCGGTGAGGTCACGTTTTCCTCGAACGTGATTCGCCACGGTCGAACGATTCGCGACCCAAATTCGTAAACAATGCAGCAGACGACATTTAGGCTCTCGCTCTGCAATTCGCTTTATAAATTGCTGCAAGCATTCACTAGGCTGATCGCTATCATCGCGACTAAATCAGAATATCGGTAGGTAAGTATAAGATTTACAATGCATGGCCTTTAACAGTAATTTCAGTTTCGCGTCACTTGTGGTTTAACAAGGTCAATGATTTAACAAGATTACCATCCAAGGCGAAGGCCCAGATGGCAAGTGGACAAGGCATTCAGCCATTGCATGACTTATTGAGAGTCCAGCATTTTTAATCTATGAGTAATCCATATTATGTATATATATATATATATATTTAGATATATATACATAATATATATATACATAATATATACACACACACACATATATATATATATATACATAATATACACATATAATATATATTATATATAATATATATATATATATATATATATATGTGTATATATATATATGTATATTATATATATATATATATAGTTACACAATCTGTAATATAATTTGTTCCATCCATTGATTGTCCTCTAGCTGTGAGAACGAGTACAATATCCAATCTACACTGATCCTTTACTAATGTTACCTCATGTCCTCTAGTTCTTTCTTGAGCGAGAAAAAAAATAGTTCCATCAATATTTTCATACCCATTCAGTATCTTAAAAACTTCAATTTGATCTCCTTTTAACCGCCTTAATGGGTGGTTGAAATGACCCACCCCAAAAGGTCAAGTTTTAATAAATCAGAACTTGCACTCTTATTTTGTACATCTATGCTTTTTGTAAATATTAAGGCTGTATACATAGGTCCAGTGGTTTGGAAATGTTTTATTTTTGTTTAACCCTGCGTTACGTCTATACCTTGAACATACCTTGAACGGGTTTGGGGCAGAGAGCCTACTGGCTCATATATATCCCCCCCTCAATCAGTGGTTATGACAGTAATTTTTATATATTTTTTTCTATAGTCATGCTATAGCAATTTTGTTCAGTAACGTACATTTCATTGAAAAAATTAATCAATGAAATAATTGCTAATAATTAAAAAAATCGATCTCGATCTTGTGCAAATGTTTCTGTAGATTTGCTTTCAAAACGGCATATTTTAATAAATATAGCAACAATGGTGTCAACCAGTATATGTGAACAATTAACAAAAAGACCTCTATCGATAACAAGTCTGATGCATATAACCGCTTGTACCATGTATCTACCTCCCCAGTCCCCCATCTACCTCCCCAGTCCCCCATCTGCCTCCCCAGTCCCCCATCTGCCTCCCCAGTCCCCATCTGCCTCCCCAGTCCCCCATCTGCCTCTACAGTCCCCCCTCTGCCTCCCCAGTCCCCCATCTGCCTCCCCAGTACCCCCTCTGCCTCCCCAGTACCCCCTCTGCCTCCCCAGTCCCCCCTCTGCCTCCCCAGTCCCCCCTCTGCCTCCCCAGTCCCCCCTCTGCCTCCCCAGTCCCCCCTCTGCCTCCCCAGTCCCCCCTCTGCCTCCCCAGTCCCCCCTCTGCCTCCCCAGTCCCCCATCTGCCTTACCAGTCCCCCCTCTGCCTCCCCAGTCCCCCCACTCCATCAACCTTATTTTAATTGAACATATATGTACTCAGACACAAGGTTTCTGACTATGTCATCTGTGACAATATTTAAAATGTTACAGCTTCTGGGAAGATTCATAACCTTTGTGATCTGAAGCTGCCAACTTCAAATTACACCCCATTCAATTAAAAAACACATAAAAATAATTTTTTTAATATTATTAAAAATATTTTCATTCAAAACATATTTGTCTTTGTTTAAAATCAATGCTTTCACCCCTGCAATAGCGTTTTGGGTTGTTCCTCAGAATGACCATGCAAGCGTACCTTATGATCCGAACTGATGCGACCCATACCGTATGTACAGTAACGCAAATATATGAATGATAAAAGAGACTCACACATAAACAAACGTCATAGCCAATTTAATGACGATACGATGATATCTATAGCTGCTTGAAAAGGACACTAAATCTGTTCACCATAATTAAATTAAATGTCAATAAAACTGTCAATTAACCTGTGTCATTTAGGTGTCAATAGAAAGACATCGTTTTACATCACTCTGAGACGGGAAAATTTTATTTGTTTACCATATATATGTATATATGAATACAAATAATGTATAATATATATATTTTTCCAAGTGATTTAAACATCAGTAGAAAGACGTCTAATAGATATCAATTCTCTGACGTGATATAGGCGTCAATACAAAAACGTCTAATAGATGTCAATTCTCCAGCGTGATATAGACGTCAATAGAAAGACATCTAAAAGACATTGTTTTTATGTCATTCTGTCTTGTATGGGTGCCATACTGCTATGGCATAGTGAAGATTCTTACCATTGTTTTATACAATGGCATGAATGTATCTTTGTCTAGAAATTGGAAAATTCTGCAAATTATTTTTGTCATCTTTGTTGCTTTGTTTACAACTTGATTAATGTGATCATCAAAGGACAGCTTTGTGTCTAATGTCTTTTTGCTTTTCAATTGTGTCAAGCGGATGCTTGGTGTTGTTTAGTGTCATAAAATATTCTATTGACCCATCATTAGTTTTACCAATAGTCATAATTTATGTTTGCATTTATCAGGATGACATTTTAATAACCACTTATCACTCCACTGCTCTAAGGTATTTAGGTCGTGTTGTAAGATGTCCTTGTCATTTTTATCTGTAATAGTTCTAAATATCTTGAATACGTCTGCAAATAAAAATGTACCACACTTGTGACGTAGTGTTATCTACCAGTATGGCACAGCCCATGAAATTAAATGTTCAACAAGGTTTTCCTAGTACCACTGGCATGATATTCATAATTGTAGTTACAAATGGGTATGGTTTAGTAACTCCAATAGGTGCATAGGCTGAAAACTATGACTTGTTTTGGTTTAAATACAATCTCTAGCAATTTTCCTTATTTTTATTTCTTTGAAATATACAAGAAATGTTTACATATATTAAAAAAAATTCTTGTAACTTTCTTATTTATAAAACAACAAAATACAATGCAGGGCCAAAGTTATATATTATTCATGCAATTAATACTACATGTGTATAATCACATATGATGTGGCTATAATTGTTTGTAATTTATGCAGCTTTCTCATCTTTATTATTATTATAAATAACTTACATATTAGGTTTGTCATAAGAGAGCGAGGGTGTTTGTGGGGGATTCGATAGTTAGGAAGACCAACAGAGTCTTAAACAAGGGAGATGATGTGGTGGTCTGCTTGCCTGGAGCCAAAATAGAGGCGATAACTGAGAGGGTAAATAACATCGTAGGTTCGGGTAAGGGTGGATCTGTTTTAGTACACGTAGGGACAAATAACGTAGAGAGGGAGGGTACAACTGCCATAGTTAGGAAATATAGGTAGTTGGTCAGAACACTAAAACAGATGCGGGTTGAGCAGGTAATACTGTCAGGGATTTTACCTGTAATGGGCAGGAGGGGTCACAAATATCGAAATTGTCGGGGGATGGCAATTAACATGTTAGTCCAGAAGCTATGTAGGGAAGAGGAAGTTTGATTTGTGGATTTATGGGGAAGTTTTGTTGGGAGGGCTGATATGTACATGAAGGATGGGCTTCATCTAAGTGGAAAGGGGGCGGCAGTATTCGCAGACAAACTTTCAGCAGCAGTAGATAGTGACCTGGGTACAATGACACATATTTTTGGAAGTAAACATTGTTTAAACTAGAAGTGCAGGGGGGTTACCTAGAGGTGTCTCAAGCAGAACAAGAGGCCACTAGCAGAGATAAACCAATATTAAATCATCCGAAAAACATCTCTGAAAAAGGTTATAGATGCATATGTTTAAATGCAAGGAGCATAGTAAATAAGAAAAACGAGTTAAACATTATGGTAGAAGATATTGACCCTCACATAATTGGTATAACTGAATCATGGGCCAACACAGATATATCAGATGCTGAATTAGGACTGACAGGATACGTAATGTTTAGGAAAGATCGAATAGGAAGAAGGGGCGGGGGAGTTATTTTATATGTTAAAGAATCTATTCAGGCTTATGAAATAAAACTAGAAAGGGAAGCAGACTGCGATGAAGCTGTTTGGTGCAAAATTGTTTCAGGAAATTAAAAATTAACTGTTGGATTAGTTTACCGAAGTCCAAACATAAACGAAGAGGACAACACAAAAATAAAAAACGCTATAAAGGAAGTTAGTAAAGGGGATTGTATCATAATGGGAGATTTTAACCATGGACACATACAATGGAATTCTCTAGAGAGCACAGGGATTGAGGACCAACAATTTCTATTTTCAATCCAGGATAGCTTTCTTACTCAGCACGTGCTAGAACCAACCAGGGGAGAAAATGTATTAGATATAGTTTTGTCATCACAAAAAGAATTAGTGGACAATGTAAAAATATTTGAACCATTGGGTAACAGTGACCATAATCAAATACATTTTGACATCAATGTAAAATCAGAAAGTAAAAATAAGAAAGCGTACAAGAGAAACTTCCACAAAGGTAACTACAAAGATATGAGAAAATACTTAGCAAAGCTAGATTGGAATAACATGCTGATGAATAAGACCGCAATTGAATGTTGGAATATTCTAAAATATGAAATTGAGAGTATCATCGATAAATTTTTTCCCTTCCAAAAACAAGGAAAACAGTGTAGAAAGAAACACTTGTCAAAAGAGGCTATTAGAAAAATAGTGTTAAAACAAACTATGTGGAGGGTTTATAGGCGTACCAGAAAGGAAGAAGACTATGCAAATTACAAAGAGGCACTTAATGCAGCTACAACTGAAATCAGACAATCTAAAAGAAGCTATGAGCAAAAACTAGCATGTAACATAAAACATGACAGCAAGAGTTTTTATGCATATGTTAGGAGTAAGCAAAACGTACAAGACAAGGTTGGACCTCTAGAAGACAGTGCTGGAAATATAGTATCACGGGTTTTTAATGGCGGAAGACCTAAATGGTTACTTCAGTTCTGTGTTTACCAAAGAAGATATTGGTTCATTACCAGTTGCTGATGCTAAATTTCAGGAAGCTAAATCTGACTATTTAGGTCCGTTAGTTGTAACTCCAGAATTGGTAGCTAAGAAAATAAAGGCAATGAAGGATAACAAATCACCAGGAGTGGATGTGATTCCTCCAAAATTACTAATGGAAACAGTAGAACAAATCAGTATACCACTTGCAAGAGTATTCAACTTGTCATTAAAAGAGGGAGTTGTTCCGTTTGAATGGAAAGAAGCAAACATCATACCATTATTTAAAAAGGGTTCGAGAAATAAGTCAGAAAATTACAGACCAGTGAGTTTAACGTCAGTGATTTGTAAATTATTAGAAAGGTTAATTAAAGACCATATGGTGGACTTCCTCGTTAAGCATAAATTATTAAATTCATCTCAACATGGATTCCTTAAAGCGAGGTCATGCTTAACAAATATGTTATGTTTTTGGAAGAAATCACTAAGTGGATAGACGTGGGATCGCCAGTAGATATTATCTACTTAGATTTTCAGAAAGCTTTTGACAAAGTGCCACATCAAAGATTACTACTTAAATTAAAAGCCCATGGTATCGGGGATAGCATAACTGACTGGATAGAACAATGGCTGACTGACAGAAGACAACGAGTTGTAGTAGATGGAGAAGTTTCAAATTGGAAATCGGTTTTGAGTGGGGTACCTCAAGGATCAGTATTAGGACCTATATTATTCTTAATATATATCAATGACTTGGTCGACAGTATAACAAGTAACGTACTGAAATTTGCGGATGACACAAAACTGTTTAGAAAGGTTAATACTGATGGTGATAAACAACATTTACAAAACGATCTAGACAGATTAGTGAAATGGTCTGAGAAATGGCAGATGCTGTTCAATTTTGGGAAATGTAAATGCCTACATACAGGACATGGGAACTTGAATGTAAACTATAAAATGGGAGATACTGTTCTGGGTACTACTGTAAAAGAAAAGGACTTAGGAGTTACAATAAGCGCTGATATGAAAGTTTCAGAGCAGTGTAGTATTGCAGCTTCAAAGGGTAATAAAATTCTTGGATTGATTAGAAGAAACATAACATACAAGGGAAAAAAGTTAATTATACCTCTTTATAAAGCAATAGTTAGACCTCATTTAGAATACTGTATACAAGCATGGAGACCATATCGTAAGAAGGATATAGATACGCTTGAACGCATACAAAGGAGAGCAACTAAAATGATTCCAGAACTTAGAGACCTTAGTTATGAAGAACGCCTGAAAGAATGTGGTTTAACAACTCTAGAGACAAGGAGGTTAAGAGGAGATCAGATTGAAGTTTTTAAGATATTGAATGGGTATGAAAATATTGATAGAAATATGTTTTTCTCACTCAAGAAGGATAGCAGAACTAGAGGACATGAGGTAAAATTAGTAAAGGATCAATGTAGATTGGACATCAGGAAGCACTCGTTCTCACAGAGGACAATAAATGAATGGAACAAATTGTCTACAGATTGTGTAACTGCTAGCAGCGTGAATATGTTTAAAAACAAGGTTGACACATATCTCAGGAGGGCGGGTTATAAGTAGATGAACATTGTTGGACTCTCGATAAGCCAATGGCTTCCTTGTCCACTTGCCATCTGGGCCTTTGGCTTGGATGGCAAATCTTGTTAAATAATTATGCTCATATATGTTAGCATTACCATTACAGGCTGTACAGCCAGAAAAGTTTATTGAAAGTTCTTATATAGCATGGTAATTGGTACAAGTCCTCAAGACTGTTCAAGGTGGTTCACACCCTCCAACAGACCTATCCATTTTACACCAACTCAACTTCTCTGGGAAGTATTCAGCCACACTGCTGTTGCATACAATTCCACTACTGTGAAATACTCATTTATACACAGGACAAGAGCCAGCAAGAGGATTCAAACCCTGGTCCAAAGTTCTCACTACTGTTATGTTACCGCTCCCAGCGTTGACACCCCACAGGACCAGGGCCATGAATCTTTTATCATCCCACAACTGCCACAAGTAACAGGTCCTGTTTCCTGCACATTGCTGTATTTATCAATATACATTACATGTTGTGGTTCAAAGAGATCTAGTTTGAGTGTTTGGTGGCATCCCAAGTCTGATATAGTATCATTGATGTTTGAGACTTGGCCATTGTCAAGTGTCAAGTATGCATGCATTAGGTACATGCATGCTTGAGTCACACTACAATCTTACATGCATGCACTTAGTGATTTGACATGTGCATGGGGCCCTGACTACAGGTTGGCTCTCACTCCTACATTTCAAACCTTAGACAAAAACTTGTTTCTTGTCGTTTTGCCTGAGTAGACATAACATTCATCATCACAAAGGTGTCATCTCCAGTGGGAAGTCAGCGCTGATGTTAATGTTTTTTTTGTAAACTCATGTTATATAGTTCTAACATATCTGTTCTAACATATTCACCAAATGGGTTGCAATGAACCACAATTTAAAAATATAATTTCGCTGTTATTTATTTACATATATGGATCTTGCCATTCTGCAGGGGAGCCTAATAGCAAATGCATGGGTTCACCCATTTATATAGATAGCATTCGGACGAGCTGTAGCTACAATGATTACAAAAATAAAACAACAAAGCAAGTGTATTTCCATACAATTTCCATAGGCACCATTGGGAGTAGTAATACATAACTATCCTTGGTCAATCTGTCAGGCTTATTCAAGCATGCAATATGTGGTGCGTGGTAGTTCTGTGGTTAGTTGTTAGAGTGGACTGTTGATCAAGAAGACTGGGTTAGAGTGGACTGTGGACTGTTGATCAAGAAGACTGAGTTAGAGTGGACTGTTGATCAAGAAGACCGGGGTTAGAGTGGACTGTGGACTGTTGATCAAGAAGACTGAGTTAGAGTGGACTGTTGATCAAGAAGACCGGGGTTAGAGTGGACTGTGGACTGTTGATCAAGAAAACCGGGGTTAGAGTGGACTGTTGATCAAGAAGACCGGGGTTCAAGTAGACTGTGGACTGTTGATCAAGAAGACTGGGTTAGAGTGGACTGTGGGCTGTTGAACAAGAAGACCGGGGTTAGAGTGGACTGTGGACTGTTGATCAAGAAGACCGGGGTTAAAGTGGACTGTTGATCAAGAAGACCGGGGTTCAAGTAGACTGTGGACTGTTGATCAAGAAGACTGGGTTAGAGTGGACTGTGGGCTGTTGAACAAGAAGACCGGGTTAGAGTGGACTGTGGACTGTTGATCAAGAAGACCGGGGTTAAAGTGGACTGTTGATCAAGAAGACCGGGGTTCAAGTAGACTGTGGACTGTTGATCAAGAAGACTGGGTTAGAGTGGACTGTGGACTGTTGAACAAGAAGACCGGGTTAGAGTGGACTGTGGGCTGTTGATCAAGAAGACTGGGTTAGAGTGGACTGTGGGCTGTTGAACAAGAAGACTGGGTTAGAGTGGACTGTGGGCTGTTGAACAAGAAGACCGGGTTAGAGTGGACTGTGGACAATTCCCACACAGGATGTAAATGTGTAACCTGTCATGGATTAACTTGTGTGTTAGCCCAATAATATCTAATTATTATAATCTCCTTAATTTGTACAAAGAAAAGAATGTGCAGTTATACATACCAATTCCATGAATGTACATATTTATTGTTATTTCATTGTCATCTGATTGCTTGTTTAGGCAAACAAAATGATCATTAAGGATACATGCATCTCATAAAGTGGGTAAATGTGTAACCTGTAGTGGGCTCCCTTACTCTAGAAGGAAACTCTGAAATACACCCTCGGATCAACGTTCTAGAAAGGAACTTACTGAGTCATACAGAATGTAAACAAAATCCAGTCAAAATAAGTAAACAGAGCATTACAACTTGCCTCTGTGCCTTGTATGTACACTTACTGCCACTGGTTATTCCTATACACCTTGTACAGCGTGTTTTAGCCTATGTTAATGTGTACTTTGTCACGCATACTTCGGTAGTCCTTTGTTTGATGTTTTGCATAAGTAATAAATGATAACATACTCATGCACATGTATTATACAGTGCCTAAACATTGATAACTCAGTCCCCAATCATGACTCGTACCATGAGCGCAGTCCTACCAGGATGTATCAATGCCTCATACAAACATACAACTTCAATCAAACATGTGGATAACTCAAAACGTTTCCCTTGTCCCTCCAACTTCGAGGTAATGAAGTCGCGCTGTACATGGAGATGTGGTCTGTAATATATTAATCTTGCCAATGTCACAGTGACCTGCTGTGCGTGTGTCGGTCTGACCCAGGACATCATGACTTGCTGTTTGCTGAAACTGCGTCAGCCTGCCTCTCACCTAGCACTCATTCCATGAATGTACATAATTATTTCAGCACTCATTGATTTTTTTTGCTGTAATTTGAGGGATGTCTAACCTTCAGGTACCTGTGGAATGCTCAACACTTCTCATGGTGTGGATGGGGCCTACCCAGGTAGACGTCTATCCCTTCAGCTGTACTGTGAGTCATTTTCTGAGCTACACTTTCATCCAGGACTATACAATGATACATACATTAGCGTACTCAAGGGGTAGAATGAAGTGTGACATGGTAGGACTGACAAAAGTAAGTATTAGTTTATATAGATCCAACCGATAAAGAATAATTAATACACATCCTTAAAATTTACTTTGTAGATGCATGACTGCCTTATCTGATAGTGCTTAAAAGACTGAATATGTGAAATGTATTGTTTAACATCACAGTTCATCAGGTTTGGCCCCACGACCCTGCCTGATGTGGATACCTCTCGTAGTTGGCAGATCTTGTCATGTGCCAGGATCTCCACTGTTGACCGCTATTCCATCTGGCGATCAGTCTGAATATGTCCACAGTCTGGACAAATTGTCAGTTAAAGCAAGAACTAACTTTGATTGTGCATCCATTAAAATATAGCTGAATACATTAACACTTGCTGATAATAATACTAACATGATCCATTCCAATGCAGCGACTGCAGCGACAGTGTCCACCACAGCATTGGCCTCTCTGTTGCCCTGATACTCCTGTCTGCTCACTGCCCCTCTGTTTTGCCCTGATACTCCTGCCTGCTCACTGCCCCTCTGTGTTTCCCTGATACTCCTGCCTGCTCACTGCCTCTGTGTTGCCCTGATACTCCTGCCTGCTCACTGCCCCTCTGTGTTGCCCTGATACTCCTACCTGCTCACTGCCCCTCTGTGTTTCCCTGATACTCCTGCCTGCTCACTGCCCCTCTGTGTTGCCCTGATACTCCTGCCTGCTCACTGCCTCTATGTGTTGTCCTGATACTCCTGCCTGCTCACTGCCTCTATGTGTTGCCCTGATACTCCTGCCTGCTCACTGCCTCTATGTGTTGCCCTGATACTCCTGCCTGCTCACTGCCTCTATGTGTTGCCCTGATACTCATGCCTGCTCACTGCCTCTATGTGTTGCCCTGATACTCCTGCCTGCTCACTGCCTCTGTGTGTTGCCCTGGTACTCCTGCCTGCTCACTGCCCCTCTGTGTTGCCCTGATACTCTGCTTGCTCACTGCCCCTCTGTGTTTCCCTGATACTCCTGCCTGCTCACTGCCCCTCTGTGTTGCCCTGATACTCCTGCCTGCTCACAGCCACCATTGTGTTGCCCTGATACTCCTGCCTGATCACTGCCCCTCTGTGTTGCCCTGATACTCCTGCCTGCTCACAGCCACCATTGTGTTGCCCTGATACTCCTGCCTGCTCACTGCCCCTCTGTGTTGCCCTAATACTCCTGCCTGCTCACAGCCACCCTTGTGTTGCCCTGATACTCCTGCCTGCTCACTGCCCCTCTGTGTTGCCCTGATACTCCTGCCTGCTCACTGCCTCTATGTGTTGTCCTGATACTCCTGCCTGCTCACTGCCTCTATGTGTTGCCCTGATACTCCTGCCTGCTCACTGCCTGCTCACTGCCTCTATGTGTTGCCCTGATACTCCTGCCTGCTCACTGCCTCTATGTGTTGCCCTGATACTCCTGCCTGCTCACTGCCTCTATGTGTTGCCCAGGTACTCCTGTCTGCTCACTGCCTCTATGTGTTGCCCTGATACTCCTGCCTGCTCACTGCCCCTCTGTGTTGCCCTGATACTCCTGCCTGCTCACTGCCTCTATGTGTTGCCCTGGTACTCCTGCCTGCTCACTGCCTCTATGTGTTGCCCTGATACTCCTGCCTGCTCACTGCCTCTATGTGTTGCCCTGATACTCCTGCCTGCTCACTGCCTCTATGCATTGCCCTGGTACTCCTGCCTGCTCACTGCCTCTATGTGTTGCCCTGATACTCCTGCCTGCTCACTGCCCCTCTGTGTTGCCCTGATACTCCTGCCTGCTCACTGCCCCTCTGTGTTGCCCTGATACTCCTGCCTGCTCACTGCCTCTATGTGTTGCCCTGGTACTCCTGCCTGCTCACTGCCTCTATGTGTTGTCCTGATACTCCTGCCTGCTCACTGCCTCTATGTGTTGCCCTGATACTCCTGCCTGCTCACAGCCACCCTTGTGTTGCCCTGATACTCCTGCCTGCTCACTGCCCCTCTGTGTTGCCCTGATACTCCTGCCTGCTCACTGCCTCTATGTGTTGCCCTGATACTCCTGCCTGCTCACTGCCTCTATGTGTTGCCCTGATACTCCTGCCTGCTCACTGCCTCTATGTGTTGCCCTGATACTCCTGCCTGCTCACTGCCTCTATGTGTTGCCCTGGTACTCCTGCCTGCTCACTGCCTCTATGTGTTGCCCTGATACTCCTGCCTGCTCACTGCCTCTATGTGTTGCCCTGATACTCCTGCCTGCTCACTGCCCCTCTGTGTTGCCCTGATACTCCTGCCTGCTCACTGCCCCTCTGTGTTGCCCTGATACTCCTGCCTGCTCACTGCCTCTATGTGTTGCCCTGGTACTCCTGCCTGCTCACTGCCTCTATGTGTTGCCCTGATACTCCTGCCTGCTCACTGCCCCTCTGTGTTGCCCTGATACTCCTGCCTGCTCACTGCCACTCTGTGTTGCCCTGGTACTCCTGCCTGCTCACTGCCCCTCTGTGTTGCCCTGATACTCCTGTCTGCTCACAGCCACCCCTGTGTTGCCCTGGTACTCCTGCCTGCTCACTGTCCCTCTGTATCGGGCTCATGTTATCTCCACAGTAGGTATATATATGATGGTCTCCTTGATGCTCTTCCAGTGTCCTCTCTCCAATGTTGCCCTCTTTCCAGACATTGACCTGGCAGTTGCTATGGTTACAGAACCACTGATGGTTCCCCACTACCCCTCGAGATCTGTTCTTTTCACCCATGCCAGTTATTCTGGCAATTGACTGTCAACGTGGCGATATTTCACGTTCTCCAGGCTGTCCTTCAGCTTCATGTTAAAAGACAGTACAGGGACTGTTGGGAGCATACCCCATTCCTCCACACATACCCAGCTCTCCAACCGTAATGCCATTTCTTGTACAAGACCACCATTATTAAATTTGATATGTTTTGCTTGTGTCGTTTCAGACTCATTTAGGCAAAAATCTATCCTATCTGGTATCAACTACGACATACCAGCTCATTTGTGCAGATGCATTGTTTAGTTTTGATGAAATCATCACACAGACTAATAAATTATTTTTGACTCAATTCCATCAAAAATGCTGTGCTCCTATATACTGAAATGTAAGGCAGTTTCACAAATTACAGTGCATGTGCTATGTCACCAGTTCTTGTGTTTATTCAGTCGGCCATATTGATCGGTTAGGCAATCACCGATCAGACAAGCTCAATCTATTTTGTGTTAAAATTTTGGTTGAATCAAAATGTATAATTCGACAGCATGCAACTGTTTTTTTTATCGATTAGCTACCCCATTTTAGTTGCCATGGGGCTTAATGCATCAGAAAGAAATTTTTAGTGAGCGTTTCAGCTGTCATAAGAAAAATACGATGAAGCTATCTCAGTCAGACATCACATTTTAAGTCAATCCTATGGCATCAACTAAACCACATATTCAGCTGAAATGGACATGTAACATTCTGTCCATTCGCAAGTGTTATGATACATATATTAATCTTTTAGATTCTACCAGCGATCCACGTAGATCGGGTTGCGTTGGCGCATTATGGAAAACTCATAATGGTTCCCGATCTCCCACATATCGCACCGATCGTGAAGATGATCAGTATCGAGAAGGGCGGGGTTACACAGATGAATTATCGTTGGACTCTCAATGGCTTCCTTGTACACTTGGCATCTGAGTTTTTCTGCTTTGGGTGGCAATCTTGTTAAATTTATAATATTAAGAATAATATAGGTCCTAAAACTTATTCTTCTGGTACCCCACTTAAAACAATTTGAAACCTCCCCATCTACTACAACACGCAATCTTCTGTCAGTAAGCCATTTTTCTATCCAGTTGATTATGCAATCCCCGATACTATGTGCTTTTTGTTTAGGTAGTAATCTTTTATGTGGCACTTTGTCAAAAGTTTCTGAAAATCTAAGTAGATAATATCTATTGACCAGTGATCCCTCGTCTAGCCACTTACCAATTTCTTCTTAAAATATGTTGTTAAGCATGACCTTGCTTTTCGGAATCCGTGTCGAGATAAATTTATTAATTGATGCTTAACTAGGACGTCTGCCATACATGGTCTTTAATTAACCTTTCTAATGATTTTACAAATCACAAGTTTTGGTTGTAGTTAGCATTTGGCCTTAATGAAAATCCTGCACACAAGAGTAATGCAACTAGACTAAGCACTTTTAAATATCAGTTGTACAACAAGCACGGCACGTATAGGAAATTCAGTTCGACACTGATTAAAAATGTTTACATCTATTTATAAACATGGCTGTATTGAATCTAGCAGTGTGGTTTTGAATAATAATTGACTGTGTCTAACATGCTGTAGTTTTGAATAATGATTGACTGTGTCTAACATACTGTTGTTTTGAATAATGATTGACTGTGTCTAACATGCTGTAGTTTTGAATAATGATCGACTGTGTCTAACATGCTGTAGTTTTGAATAATGATTGACTGTGTCTAACATGCTGTAGTTTTGAATAATGATCGACTGTGTCTAACATGCTGTAGTTTTGAATAATGATTAACTGTGTCTAACATGCTGTAGTTTTGAATAATGATTGACTGTGTCTAACATGCTGTAGTTTTGAATAATGATCGACTGTGTCTAACATGCTGTAGTTTTGAATAATGATTAACTGTGTCTAACATGCTGTAGTTTTGAATAATAACCGACTGTGTCTAACATGCTGTAGTTTTGAATAATGATTGACTGTGTCTAACATGCTGTAGTTTTGAATAATGATCGACTTGCTTTATACAGAGGTATAATTAGCTTTTTATCCTTGTAAGTTATGTTTCTCCTAATCAACCCAAGAATTTGAATACCCTTAGAAGCTGCAATACCACACTGCTCTGAAACTTTCATATCAGCACTTTTTTACAGTAGTACCCAAGAACGGTATCTCCCATTTTATAGTTTACATCCAAGTTCCCATGTCCTGTATGTAGGCATTTACATTTCCCAAAATTTAACAACATCTGCCATTTCTCAGACCATTTCACTAATCTGTCTAGATCATTTTGTAAATGTTGTTTATCACTATCACTGTTAACCTTTCTAAACACTTTTGCGTCATCTGCAAATTTGAGTACATTACTTGTTATATTGTCGTCCAAGTCATTGATATATATATATATATATATATATATATATATATATATATATATATATATATATATATATATATATATATATATATATATATATATATATATATATATATATATCTATTAAGAATAATAGAGGTCCTAATACTGTTCCTTGTGGTACCCCACTCAAAACTGATTTCCAGTTTGAAATTTCCATCTACTACAACACGTTGTCTTCTGTTGGTCAGCCATTGTTCTATCCAGTCAATTAAGCCATCCCAGATACCATGGGCTTTTAATTTAAGTAGTAATCTTTGATGTGGCACTTTGTCAAAAGCTTTCTGAAAATCTAAGTAGATAATATCTACTGGCGATCCCTCGTCAATCTACTTAGTGATTTCTTCCAAAAAACATAACATATTTGTTAAGCATGACCTCGCTTTTAGGAATCCATGTTGAGATGAATTTAATAATTTATGCCTAACAAGGAAGTCCACCATATGGTTTTTAATTAACTTTTCTAATAATTTACATATCACTGACGTTAAACTCACTGGTCTGTAATTCTCTGACTTATTTCTCGAACCCTTTTTAAATAATGGTATGATGTTTGCTTCTTTCCATTCTAAAGGAACAACTCCATCTTTTAATGACAAGTTGAACACTCTTGCAAGTGGTATACTTATTTGATTTACTGTTTCCATTAGTAGTTTTGGAGGAATCACATCCACTCCCGGTGATTTATTCTCTTCCATTGCCTTTATTTTCTGAGCAACCATTTCTGGAGTTACAATTAACGGTCCTAAATAGACAGATTTAGCCTCCTGAAATTTAACATTGATATCCATGTGCTTTGTAGATAAAATTAGACAAATAGTTATAATTATAAATAATACAGTACATGGGTAAAAAGTTCTCAAACTGTAATGCAATCCTAAAAGGATACAAAATGTGTATAATTATGTGATTTGTACACACCTATTGTTGAAATTGAAAACAGTGTTATAATCACATGTTATTCACAGTGAACTGGTTGGGTGCCATTACAAATATCAGTTACAGTAGCACTATTAAAATGTTGATTATGACTGTAGAAACGTGGTAAGGTAACAATTACATTGTACAGTCTATAACTGTTGGTACAGTTGTTTTACCCCCTCCCCCAGGGGGTTCAACCTGCCATTGGTGTCATTGTTCACTAAATACATGTAGGCATCTATCCATGATGCTGAGCATCCAGTCATGACGATGTGCTTCCAGTCATGACGATGTGCTTCCAGTCATGATGCTGTGCTTCCAGTCATGCAATGTTGAATTGTCAGCTTGAACGCACAAAATTTTCCAGTACAAGTACTAGGGTGCAATAATTGCCCAAACCAGCCTATGGTTATCTTTGACTCAATTGAATAGGCTTGCTGGAATGGTCAGGTCATATAGCCACTTATGTAATCTGTGGCTGGCTACGTGACACAAATGTCCATGTCAACAGTTGCTATTTATGTAAGCACATAATCAGCTGTATTGCACATAGTGTTGTGCATTAGATGGCACTCACCAACTGACATGCACTCCCTAGAAGGCCCTGAAAGTTGCTGAGTCATGGGCGGACTGGAATAGACCAGAATTTAGTCATGCCAGTCCTTAATAAAAGATGCCTTAAAATAGTCCACTGACCCTCATGGCTGCTTAGGCAATATAGTAGCTTTTGTCTACTCAGGGTGGAGTAATGTGGAGTTAATAAGTAGGCTTCCATGGATGTTAGGAGCTATAAAGTCCTGTGTGGCAGTAGGTAATACAACAACAGCCTCTTGTTTGACCATAAAATTATTGTCTTCCTTGCAACTGTGAACTTCTAAAGGTTAAATATCCTATACGAAGCATTCACATTGTCACTGTACATAACCTGGGTGAAAGTACAAACACATGCATTGGATATTAAAACATGTCTGATTTAGGTAAACATTGTGTGTTCTCTCTAAATAATCAGAGAGGACTCGGCTATGAGAGTGGAACTGCTGTTATCTCTGGATTCCATTTCCTTGTGGCTGATTCATTGTCATTCTCTGTTATGTTACACATTTTATGGACTATATTGTTCAGTTTATTTCAGCCACTTACAGGTTTAAATGTGGAAAATAATAATTTACTGTCATTGTGTAAAATGTTTTAATGTTGACAGAAACAGAGTTAGTTACTGTCATTGCGCTTGATGTTGACAGAAATAGAGTTAGTTAATGTCATTGCATTTGGTTTAATGTTGACATAAATATATTTTGTTACTGTCATTGTGTTTTAATGTTGACAGAAATAAAGTTAGTTCTGTAATTGTGTTTTAATGTTGACAGAAATAGAGTTAGTTACTGTCATTGCATTTTAATGTTGACAGAAATAGAGTTAATTACTGTCATTGCATTTTAATGTTGACAGAAATAGAGTAAGTTACTGTCATTGCATTTTAATGTTGACAGAGTTAGTGTGGTTAAAGACTGAAGATTAAATTGAGGTTGGCTGTGCTGCAGCAATCAGAAAATGTTTGTCCCAATAATAAACAAAACAATTAGTGCAGAAACTATATTGACATTAATGCTTTATTTCACAAAACAAAAACAATCACTAAACAAAGTTGTATACTTGTATAATTTATATACACTGTGCGGTACATAATTAAAAGTCGTTGTCAATGATATGTCTATGGGACGTGACTCATGGGAGACTCCTAATAAGACCAAATTGGGTTGCTGTTGTTTGTGCCAACCTATTTTTATTTAGAGACCTATTGAATACATTATACAAAACACTTTCTGTAATAATAATTATTCCATCATTACTCCAAGCTAATTGCTGTGACCATCTGTATGAAAGAAGTAGAGTTGGAGCTGGAGTGACAGCTGACAACTATAGCAACAACAATGACAAACACTTGATGTAGTCACACCCAGTGCATGTTGTTGTTGTCTGTTAGTCAGTCGTGTGGATGTGAGCATGTTACATAAAACAACTTGTATAAGCACCTGTGAGCAAATGTTTGGGTATGATCATCTATTTCTTTTCTACGTTATCCATAAACCTGATCTATTCCTTACACTTTACAATGAATGCAATTTTGCCCAGCAATCATATTGAGTGATGGAATTAGACAGAATGCAACAGTTTCTACAGATCCTTGTATAATTTTGACCAGCTTATGATAAACAGAACAGAAGGAAATCAGAAAACCTGATTATTTTTAAAATTAAGTTGAAACACATTGGTATTTAGGAACATATGGATGTAATTTTAATCAACAACTTTTCTTACGTTGTTTGAAAATATTTCTCCTGATCTTGCACTACCACTTGACCTTATAATGCATTTTAGTAATTCTGGAAAATATTAGAGATTAAAATAAATGAATGCCATTGACAGACTTGGCTATTTTTCTGAGTCTGTTTTGAGGTAATCATCTAGTTATGTGGAAATGTGCAACCTCACTGATAACAAGATTCAAAGTTTTCAATTGACTGTGTCACTGTGACCCTGGTTATTTATAGTGTATTTATTTTCATGGTGACGGAGTCAGCAGGCTGTTCTGTTCTGTTCTGTTTTTTGACCTTAGCTGCCACGTGGGGTCTCACTAGGTCCCATGTGTGTATTTGACCTTAGCCGGCACATGTGGTCTCACTAGATCCCATGTGTTGTATTTTACCTTAGCCAGCAAGTGGGGTCTCACTAGATCCCATGTGTGTATTTTACCTTAGCCAACAAGTGGGGTCTCACTAGGTCCCATGTGTGTATTTTACCTTAGCCAGCAAGTTGGGTCTCACTAGGTCCCATGTGTGTATTTTGTGTTTTCTCTTAAAGTAGTTTTGCGGCAACTTTCGCCTATATTACAATATCCTCTGATCATTCATTAGAAATATGAAATCAATGACACTTTGTTATTAAAATTATCTGAATTAGACAAACTTGTCAAACATTATTAATGTTCTATGTTGAAATAGTTGCAATAAAGGTTATATATATATATATATATATATATATATATATATATATATATATATATATATATATATATATATATATATATATATATATATATATATATATTTATATGTGTGTGTGTGTGTGTGTGTGTGTGTGTGTGTGTGTGTGTGTGTGTGTGTGTGTGTGTGTGTGTGTGTGTGTGTGTGTGTGTGTGTGTGTGTGTGTGTGTGTGTGTGTACTACTTTCCAAAAATTCATTAAAAATAAATCTTTGTAAATCCAAATGGGGTGCATACTGCAAGCTGCTGTGTCTACTACAATCTTTCTTCAAGGAACACATAGATCATGTACCATTTCTCTGAAGTGACAACCAAGGAATCATGGACTATAGCTAACTAACACATTTAACAAGATTTAACAAGATTTGCCATCCAAGCCAAAGGCCCAGATGGCAAGTGGACAAGGAAGCCATTGGCTTATCGAGAGTCCAACAATGTTCACCTACTTATAACCCGCCCTCCTGAGATATGTGTCAACCTTGTTTTTAAACATATTCACACTGCTAGCAGTTACACAATCTGTAGACAATTTGTTCCATTCATTTATTGTCCTCTGTGAGAACGAGTGCTTCCTGATGTCCAATCTACATTGATCCTTTACTAATTTTACCTCATGTCCTCTAGTTCTGCTATCCTTCTTGAGTGAGAAAAACATATTTCTATCAATAATTTCATACCCATTCAATATCTTAAAAACTTCAATCTGATCTCCTCTTAACCTCCTTGTCTCTAGAGTTGTTAAACCACATTCTTTCAGGCGTTCTTCATAACTAAGGTCTCTAAGTTCTGGAATCATTTTAGTTGCTCTCCTTTGTATGCGTTCAAGCGTATCTATATCCTTCTTACGATATGGTCTCCATGCTTGTATACAGTATTCTAAATGAGGTCTAACTATTGCTTTATAAAGAGGTATAATTAACTTTTTTCCCTTGTATGTTATGTTTCTTCTAATCAATCCAAGAATTTGATTACCCTTTGAAGCTGCAATACCACACTGCTCTGAAACTTTCATATCAGCGCTTATTGTAACTCCTAAGTCCTTTTCTTTTACAGTAGTACCCATAACAGTATCTCCCATTTTATAGTTTACATTCAAGTTCCCATGTCCTGTATGTAGGCATTTACATTTCCCAAAATTGAACAGCATCTGCCATTTCTCAGACCATTTCACTAATCTGTCTAGATCGTTTTGTAAATGTTGTTTATCACCATCAGTATTAACCTTTCTAAACAGTTTTGTGTCATCCGCAAATTTCAGTACGTTACTTGTTATACTGTCGTCCAAGTCATTGATATAAATTAAGAATAATATAGGTCCTAGTACTGACCCTTGAGGTACCCCACTCAAAACCGATTTCCAATTTGAAACTTCTCCATCTACTACAACTCGTTGTCTTCTGTCAGTCAGCCATTGTTCTATCCAGTCAGTTATGCTATCCCCGATACCATGGGCTTTTAATTTAAGTAGCAATCTTTGATGTGGCACTTTGTCAAAAGCTTTCTGAAAATCTAAGTAGATAATATCTACTGGCGATCCCACGTCTATCCACTTAGTGATTTCTTCCAAAAAACATAACATATTTGTTAAGCATGACCTTGCTTTAAGGAATCCATGTTGAGATGAATTTAATAATTTATGCTTAACGAGGAAGTCCACCATATGGTCTTTAATTAACCTTTCTAATAATTTACAAATCACTGACGTTAAACTCACTGGTCTGTAATTCTCTGACTTATTTCTCGAACCCTTTTTAAATAATGGTATGATGTTTGCTTCTTTCCATTCAAACGGAACAACTCCCTCTTTTAATGACAAGTTGAATACTCTTGCAAGTGGTATACTGATTTGATCTACTGTTTCCATTAGTAATTTTGGAGGAATCCCATCCACTCCCGGTGATTTGTTATCCTTCATTGCCCTTATTTTCTTAGCTACCAATTCTGGAGTTACAACTAACGGTCCTAAATATTCAGATTTAGCCCCCTGAAATTTAGCATCAGCAACTGGTAATGAACTAATATCTTCCTTGGTAAACACTGAACTGAAGTAACCATTTAGGTCTTCCGCCATTAAAAACCCCTGTGATATTATATTTCCAGCACTGTCTTCTAGAGGTCCAACCTTGTCTTGTACGTTTTGTTTACTCCTGACATATGCATAAAAACTCTTGCTGTCATTTTTTATGTTACATGCCAGTTTTTGCTCATAGCTTCTTTTAGATTGTCTGATTTCAGTTGTAGCTGCATTAAGTGCCTCTTTGTATTTTGCATAGTCTTCTTCCTTTCTGGTACGCCTATAAACCCTCCACATAGTTTGTTTTAGCATTATTTTTCTAATAGCCTCTTTTGACAAATGTTTCTTTCTACACCGTTTTCCTTGTTTTCGGAAGGGAACAAATTTATCGATGATACTCTCAATTTCATATTTAAGAATGTTCCAGCATTCAATTGCGGTCTTATTCATCAGCATGTTATTCCAATCTAGCTGTGCTAAGTATTTTCTCATATCTTTGTAGTTACCTTTGTGGAAGTTTCTCTTGTACGTTTTCTTATTTTTACTTTCTGATTTTACATTGATGTCAAAATGTATTTGATTATGGTCACTATTACCCAATGGTTCAAATATTTTTACATTGTCCACTAATTCTTTTTGTGATGACAAAACTATATCTAATACATTTTCTCCCCTGGTTGGTTCTAGTACGTGCTGAGTAAGAAAGCTATCCTGGATTAAACATAGAAATTGTTGATCCTCAATCCCTGTGCTCTCTAGAGAATTCCATTGTATGTGTCCATGGTTAAAATCTCCCATTATGATACATTCCCCTTTACTAACTTCCTTTATAGCGTTTTTTATTTTTGTGTTGTCCTCTTCGTTTATGTTTGGACTTCGGTAAACTAATCCAATAGTTAATTTTGAATTTCCTGAAACAATTTTGCACCAAACAGCTTCATCGCAATCTGCTTCCCTTTCTAGTTTTATTTCATAAGCCTGAATAGATTCTTTAACATATAAAATAACTCCCCCGCCCCTTCTTCCTATTCGATCTTTCCTAAACATTACGTATCCTGTCAGTCCTAATTCAGCATCTGTAATATCTATGTTGGCCCATGATTCAGTTATACCAATTATGTGAGGGTCAATATCTTCTACCATAATGTTTAATTCGTTTTTCTTATTTACTATGCTCCTTGCATTTAAACATACGCATATATAACCTTTTTCAGAGATGTTTTTCGGATGATTTGATATTGGTTTATCTGTGCTAGTGGCCTCTTGTTCTGCTTGAGACACCTCTAGGTAACCCCCCTGCACTTCTAGTTTAAAGAATGTTTACTTCCAAAAACATTTGTCATTGTACCCAAGTCGCTATCTACTGCTGCTGAAAGTTTGTCCGCGAATACTGCCGCCCCCTTTCCACTTAAATGAAGCCCATCCTTCATGTACATATCTGCCCTCCCAACAAAACTTCCCCATAAATCCACAAATCCAACTTCCTCTTCCCTACACAGCCTCTGGACTAACATGTTAATTGCCATCCCCCGACAATTTCGATATTTGTGACCCCTCCTGCCCATTACAGGTAAAATCCCTGACAGTATTACCTGCTCAACCCGCGTCTGTTTTAGTGTTCTGACCAACTGCCTATATTTCCTAACTATGGCAGTTGTACCCTCCCTCTCTACGTTATTTGTCCCTACGTGTACTAAAACAGATCCACCCTTACCCGAGCCTACGATGTTTTTTACCCTCTCAGTTATCGCCTCTATTTTGGCTCCAGGCAAGCAGACCACCACATCATCTCCCTTGTTTAAGACTCTGTCGGTCTTCCTAACTATCGAATCCCCCACAAACACCCTCGCTCTCTTCCTCACCCCCTCTATCACTGCTGCAGAATAACTCTTCCTTTCGATCCCCTCCATCACATTCTGTCCTGACCCCTTCCCTCCTGTCTCCCCCACTTCCCACTCCTTTGCTCTTGTCTCTCCCACTCCCCTCTCCTTCACTCCGGTTGTTTTCCCTTCCGTCTCCCCCACTCCCTTCTCCTTCCCTCCTGTCTCCCCTACTCCCCTCTCCTTCCCTCCGGTTGTTTTCCCTCCCGTCTCCCCCACTCCCTTCTCCTTCCCTCCTGTCGCCGCTACTCCCCTCTCCTTCACTCCGGTTGTCTTCCCTCCCGTTTCCCCCACTCCCTTCTCCTTCCCTCCTGTCTCCCCTACTCCCATCTCCTTCACTCTGGTTGTCTTCCCTTCCGTTCCTTTCCTTCCCGTCTCCTTACGTCCTGTCTCCCTATGACCTGTCACCTTCCCTCCTCTCAGCTTCCTCCCAGGCTGAGGTGAGCTCTCCCTAGCATCTCTTGTGTCTTTCGACACTTTATCGTCTACAGTTCCCCCACCGGAACTACTGGCACAACTCCCCTGTTCCCTTCCCACCATTGCCACAACGAGCAGCCTCAGCTCTTCCAACTCCACCTCTAGTTCCTTCATCCGTGCGCATCCCCTACACTCAAAACTAAAACTATCTGCCTGGACCTCAGCCCAGCTACCCCCAATTAGATCATGTAGTCATCTCTCACAAGTGACAACCATGCACTATAGCTAACTCATGCCATGCTATGCCAAATTAAATCATAATATTATAGCCATCTCTCTCAAGTAACAACCATGGACTATAGCTAACTCATGTCATACCATCCCCAATTAGATCATGTAGCCATCTCACAAGTCAAAACCATGGACTATAGCTAACTCATCCCATACCATCCCCAATTTGATCATGTAGCCTTCTCGCAAGTCACAACCATGGACTATAGCTAACTCATGCCATACCATCCCCAATTAGATCATATAGCCATCTCACTAGTCATAACCATGGACTGTAGCTAACCCATACCATGCTACCTCAAATTAGATAATGTAGTCATCTCTCACAACATCACAAGTCGCAACCATTGACTATAGCTAACTCATGATATAATACCCCCCCCAGTACAATGCACACCTGATGCAGTTTTACGTAATTTCTTATGGGCCTATGAATAGTTCTTCGAAGAAATTCACTCTTGCAAACATGTGTTTTAGGCCACCTGTAAACAACATTTGAGAAATGAAACTGCTTTGTCATGCCATCATTAATGTGTTTATTTGTTTGGATTATGTATACTTACCTTGTAAAGTCATTTCAAGGGCCGTGAAGGCCATTTGAACCCATTGTCATATTATTTAAGGGCCTTTTTAAGTGGAAAATAAACAATTCAGCTGCCATGTTATATATATATATAATCTTGTAATGCTGTTGTACATGTGACACTGCTAATGTGAAGCAACATCCCTTGTGTGATCCTGTGAGATGATCAGCCACAGCCTGTCAGTGGTTTAGAACCAGATACAGTGGCCCATTTATGGGGGGAGGGGGAGATTGGGGCATGCCCCCCTTTGGCTTTGGAATAAGTATTTTTTCATGAATGATCTGTTGCACCACTACATGGTAGTGTGGCAAACTAAATAGATAGACTGCAGTGACAGTGCAGTCAGCATGATAAGACAGTAGTCAGCCCAATATATGATGCAGTCAGCCAGATAGACAATTCAGTCAGTGTGATAGACTGCACTAAGACTGCAGTCAAGCCGATATATGATGTAGTCAGCCTGATAGACAATTCAGTCAGTGTGATAGACTGCACTAAGACTGCAGTCAAGCCGATATATGATGTAGTCAGCCAGATAGACAATTCAGTCAGTGTGATAGACTGCACTAAGACTGCAGTCAAGCCGATATATGATGTAGTCAGCCAGATAGACAATTCAGTCAGTGTGATAGACTGCACTAAGACTGCAGTCAAGCCGATATATGATGTAGTCAGTGTGATAGACAATTCAGTCAGTGTGATAGACTGCACTAAGACTGCAGTCAAGCCGATATATGATGTAGTCAGCCTGATAGACAATTCAGTCAGTGTGATAGACTGCACTAAGACTGCAGTCAAGCCGATATATGATGTAGTCAGCCAGATAGACAATTCAGTCAGTGTGATAGACTGCACTAAGACTGCAGTCAAGCCGATATATGATGCAGTCAGCCAGATAGACAATTCAGTCAGTGTGATAGACTGCACTAAGACTGCAGTCAAGCCTATATATGCTGTAGTCAGTGTGACAGACAATTCAGTCAGTGTGATAGACTGCACTAAGACTGCAGTCAAGCTGATATATGATGTAGTCAGCCAGATAGACAATTCAGTCAGTGTGATAGACTGCACTAAGACTGCAGTCAAGCCGATATATGATGCAGTCAGCCAGATAGACAATTCAGTCAGTGTGATAGACTGCACTAAGACTGCAGTCAAGCCTATATATGATGTAGTCAGTGTGACAGACAATTCAGTCAGTGTGATAGACTGCACTAAGACTGCAGTCAAGCCGATATATGATGCAGTCAGCCAGATAGACAATTCAGTCAGTGTGATAGACTGCACTAAGACTGCAGTCAAGCCTATATATGATGTAGTCAGTGTGACAGACAATTCAGTCAGTGTGATAGACTGCACTAAGACTGCAGTCAAGCCGATATATGATGTAGTCAGCCAGATAGACAATTCAGTCAGTGTGATAGACTGCACTAAGACTGCAGTCAAGCCGATATATGATGTAGTCAGTGTGATAGACAATTCAGTCAGTGTGATAGACTGCACTAAGACTGCAGTCAAGCCGATATATGATGTAGTCAGCCTGATAGACAATTCAATCAGTGTGATAGACTGCACTAAGACTGCAGTCAAGCCGATATATGATGCAGTCAGCCAGATAGACAATTCTGTCAGTGTGATAGACTGCACTAAGACTGCAGTCAAGCCTATATATGATGTAGTCAGTGTGACAGACAATTCAGTCAGTGTGATAGACTGCACTAAGACTGCAGTCAAGCTGATATATGATGTAGTCAGCCAGATAGACAATTCAGTCAGTGTGATAGACTGCACTAAGACTGCAGTCAAGCCTATATATGATGTAGTCAGTGTGACAGACAATTCAGTCAGTGTGATAGACTGCACTAAGACTGCAGTCAAGCCGATATATGATGTAGTCAGCCTGATAGACAATTCAGTCAGTGTGATAGACTGCACTAAGACTGCAGTCAAGCCGATATATGATGTAGTCAGTGTGATAGACAATTCAGTCAGTGTGATAGACTGCACTAAGACTGCAGTCAAGCCGATATATGATGTAGTCAGCCAGATAGACAATTCAGTCAGTGTGATAGACTGCACTAAGACTGCAGTCAAGCCGATATATGATGTAGTCAGTGTGATAGACAATTCAGTCAGTGTGATAGACTGCACTAAGACTGCAGTCAAGCCGATATATGATGTAGTCAGCCTGATAGACAATTCAGTCAGTGTGATAGACTGCACTAAGACTGCAGTCAAGCCGATATATGATGTAGTCAGTGTGATAGACAATTCAGTCAGTGTGATAGACTGCACTAAGACTGCAGTCAAGCCGATATATGATGTAGTCAGCCAGATAGACAATTCAGTCAGTGTGATAGACTGCACTAAGACTGCAGTCAAGCCGATATATGATGTAGTCAGTGTGATAGACAATTCAGTCAGTGTGATAGACTGCACTAAGACTGCAGTCAAGCCGATATATGATGTAGTCAGCCTGATAGACAATTCAGTCAGTGTGATAGACTGCACTAAGACTGCAGTCAAGCCGATATATGATGTAGTCAGCCAGATAGACAATTCAGTCAGTGTGATAGACTGCACTAAGACTGCAGTCAAGCCGATATATGATGTAGTCAGCCTGATAGACAATTCAGTCAGTGTGATAGACTGCACTAAGACTGCAGTCAAGCCGATATATGATGTAGTCAGTGTGATAGACAATTCAGTCAGTGTGATAGACTGCACTAAGACTGCAGTCAAGCCGATATATGATGTAGTCAGCCTGATAGACAATTCAGTCAGGCTAACAGACACTGTAGTCTACCAGCCGCAAACTGATGTCTTCCATGGCTGTCACAAATAGAGTAAAATTGTTTTTAAAGAAACGGCTAATCCAAGCCGTTTCAACAGTTAATAACGATGGTTAATCTCAGACAGTTTGATATGAAACTATTAACTCAGTATGTTAGTTATTGCATAATCATTACTAAGAATAACATAGAATATATATATATATATATATATATATATATATATATATATATATATATATATATATATATATATATATATATATATATATATATAGAAACAATAGTATAAGAAATGATTTAGTTGTAAATAAATAGCTTTATCTGTTGTGTATGACAAATAAGACAGTCATTAAAAGCTGTTGAGTATGACTGGGGCATCAGTTGATAATGAGCAGAGTGGGCTTTTCAGGTGGAGGTTCGGGCCCTTGCATTGTTGTCCTTGTAAAGCAGGCCTGGATTCTAGCAAGCATTGGGGAAATATTGGGGGGACCAAATTATACTTCAGCCCCCATCCAAAATATTGAAGGGCTAGCCCCCTATATGTCCCATACCACCCTCTAGTTCCGAATGAAAATTGGCTTTCTGCTAGCTAGACCCCTTAGCTACCAGCATTGCTGGCTTAATTGTCAGACCTCAGACAGAATTGCCCCACTAGATAACCACAAAAATTGCATTTTTTTAATTTCATGCCCATCATTCAGTGATTGTGAATGTAGGTAAGTGTTGTGTACAAATCCTGTGTAGCTTGGCTGCAGTACACAGCAGTAAATGAGCTGCTGCAGAACCTGCCTGACCTGACCCAGGCAGCTGGGTCAGCTTGACCTGTCTGCAGCATTGGATGGCAAGGACTACGTGCAGTTGAAGGCATAGCCACCTCACTTACATAATGTAATGTTGCCTGCCGCTAGACACTCACTCATCAGCATTCCTACTCCTGTCCGGTTCATGGTGAACATGTACAGTGTGGGACCATCACACACTTAGCAGGATCTAGCCATTCACGTGATTGACGTCATTGTACTGCAGTCTGTGATGTTATGTGTGCTGAGAGTTCACCACATTGAGTCGTATGGTTTACCAGAATAGTTCACTGGTCATTTTGCAGCCATACTGAAACAGCACACACAGAAATGTGGATTATATTTATTTTATTATCCCAATACAATTAGTTGATTTACAGGGAAAGTTTAGCATCACTCCAGATATGTGGACTGGCAAGTGTGTGCTGGTGACAAACTGTCCACAAACAGCTACAGTAATGGGACAAACGTCACACAGGCCTGGCTGTTGCTGAGAGTGGACATGTGAGCACGTAGCCCAGTAGCCTGTGTGGCAGGTGAACTGGTGGCAGGTAGACAGAGGGAGCAAGGTCACCACTAGATGTCTGGCTGCAGCACGTTTCTAAAGCCAGCTGTTATTATTGCCTGTTGCCTGTCATATAGTCCACAGTCTGTGTCAAAGCCTGGTGTCCAATTGCTATGTTTAGCTCTAGGTATATGTTTAGCTCTAGGTATATGTTTAGCTCTAGGTATATGTTTAGCTCTAGGTATATGTTTAGCTCTAGGTATATGTTTAGCTCTAGGTATATGTTTAGCTCTAGGTATATGTTTAGCTCTAGGTATATGTTTAGCTCTAGGTATATGTTTAGCTCTAGGTATATGTTTAGCTCTAGGTATATGTTTAGCTCTAGGTATATGTTTAGCTCTAGGTATATGTTTAGCTCTAGGTATATGGCTCAGTTTTCATAGTATGATTTAATTTTATATATAAAATGATTCCAACCCATTCATAAAGGCCGTGAAAACGGGACAGTGATTTTTGTTGGATAGTATATAAGGTTAGTTCCTTAGTCTAAAGTAACATGTGGCGCTATAGTTAACAATGGTATATACCTGAGGGACAGCTTCCATACTTTAACCAAATCCATTTTAATATAAAAGTAAAAACAGGGAATACATATAAAAAACAACGGAGGAGGAACTTCAACAAAGGCAAATATAAAGAGATGAGAACATATCTAGCAAATATAGATTGGAATTACTTGCTGAAGAACAAGACAGCAACAGAATGCTGGATTTGTTTAAAATATGAGATTGAGGGCATTATTGCAAAATTTGTTCCATTAAGAAAACAAGGGAAAAGGTCCAGGAAGAAACACCTGTCAAAAGAGGCTATTAGAAATTTTTTTCACAAACAGATGCTGTGGAGGGTATATAAACACACTGGAAATATAGAAGACTACACAAGCTACAAAGAGGCACTTAACCTAGCTACCACTGAAATTAGAAAATCTAAAAGAACCTTTGAAAAAAAATTGGCAGCAAGCGTTTCTATGCTTATGTAAGGAGTAAACAGAAAGTTCGAGATAAGGTCGGACCACTGGAAAACAACAGTGGAAATATAATTTCAGATGGGTTTCAGATGGCAGAGGTCCTGAATGAGTATTTCAGCTCAGTTTTTACCACAGAAGATATCAGCTAACTACCACTTCCATTTACTAAATTTGAGGGAAATAAATCAGAACAGTTGGGGCAGTTATTTGTAACTCGTGAAATGATAGCAAACAAAATTAAGAAGATGAAAGATAATAAATCACCTGGAGTTGATGGGATACCACCAAAACTGCTTAAGAAAATTGTTGAGCAAATTAGTACACCACTAGCAAAAGTGTTTAACTTGTCACTAGAAGAAGGAATAGTTCCTTCAGAATGGAAAGAGGCAAACATTACACCGCTATTTAAGAAAGGATTGAGGAACAAACCAGAAAATTACAGACCAGTGAGTTTAACATCAGTTGTATGTAAATTACTCGAAACATTAATTAGAGACCACATGGTGGAATTCCATGTAAAACATAATTTAAAAAACATCTCGGCATGGGTTCCTAAAAGCAAGGTCATGTCTAACCAATCTCTTATGTTTTTTGGAAGAAATTACAAAGTGGGTAGATGACGGGTCACCAGTGGATGTTGTCTATTTAGATTTTCAGAAAGCTTTCGATAAAGTGCCACATCAAAGATTGTTACTTAAACTAAAAGCCCATGGCATAGGCAAGAAGACAGAGAATAATAGTAGATGGTAAGATTTCAAACGGGAAATCTGTTCTGAGTGGGGTACCACAGGGATCAGTATTAGGCCCTATACTGTTTTTAATATATATAAATGATTTGGAAGATGACATATCTAGCAAAGTACTCAAATTTGTAGATGACACAAAAGTATTTAGAAAGGTTACTAATGATACAGATAAACAAAGTTTACAGGATGATCTAGATAAATTAGTTAAATGGTCAGAAAAATGGCAAATGTTATTCAATTTTGGGACGTGTAAATGCATACAGATAGGACATGGAAACATGGACGAAGAATACAAAATGGGGGATCCTGTACTAGGTAGAACCACACAAGAAAAGGACTTAGGAGAACTATCACGTATAAGGAGAAACAGCTAATTGTACCCCTGTACAAAGCAATAGTTAGGCCACATTTGGAATATTGTATACAAGCATGGAGGCCGTATCGTAAGAAGGATATAAACAAGCTAGAAAGAATACAACGAAGAGCAACCAAAATTATTCCAGAATTGAGAGACCTTAGTTACGAAAATCGCTTATTACAATGTGTTTTGACAACACTACAGACCAGGAGACTAAGAGGAGACCAAATAGAAGTGTTTAAAATAGTGAACAGTTATGACGATGTTGATAGGAATATGTTCTTCAAACTTAAAGAAGGCAGTAGAACCAGAGGACACAAAGCAGCATTAGTTAAGGAACAGTGTAGGTTGGACATGAGAAAGTACTCTTTCTCACAGAGGTTGATAAATGAATGCAACAAACTGACAAATGATTTGTTAATACTAGTAGTGTGAATATGTTTAAAAATAGAATTGACAGATATATGATAAGGGCGGGCTACACATAGATGACAAAATTGTTGGACTCTCCATAAGTCAATCGCTTCCTTGTCCACTTGCCAACTGGAACTTGTTGTTTGAGATGGCAATCTTGTTAAATCTTGTTAAATCTACTGTGCAGTCAACAACCATTGACATCCCTGGCACTCTGGAGCAGGTATAAAAATCTGCCTAGCTTCTCTGTTCATCTATGGCATTTGCCTCACTAGCCCTATAGCTTGGGGGTCACATCCCACATGTACAAGTGTGTGTGTGTGTGTGTGTGTGTGTGTGTGTGTGTGTGTGTGTGTGTGTGTGTGTGTGTGTGGGTGGGTGGATGGGTGGGTGGGTGTGGGTGTGTGTGTGTGTGTGTGGGTGTGTGGCCAGAATGAAGGGCATCTAGCTTTAGTCATAGGAGTGGTCTTTTCTTCGATAAAGTCTACACTAATTAATGCCACATAGTTTATCAGTCAATTTCCAATCATTGATCCTTATTAAGAACAGGGAAGTAAGCATTGTGCGAATGGGTCTACCGCTCAAGCATTACACAGATGTTTTTGTGCTTGTTACATAGCAATATACCAATCCAAAGACACATCGTAGCAGTTGATCTTACAACCTCAAAGACATAGGATGTATGTGTATAGCAGTTGATCTTACAACCTCAAAGACATAGGACGTATGTGTGTAGCAGTTGATCTTACAACCTCAAAGACATAGGATGTATGTGTATAGCAGTTGATCTTACAACCTCAAAGACATAGGACGTATGTGTGTAGCAGTTGATCTTACAACCTCAAACACATAGGATGTATGTGGGAGGCCAGTGGTGTGCACCAACCCCTGTAGCTCAACCACCTTGGCCTGATTGAAGCACAATAATACGTGAATGATCTACCCCGGGGACCTGAAACATGACAATGCTGTTTGGCGAAGTGGTTTTGCTGGATTGTGACTCACCCAGAACTTGGACTGATTGCTTGGGCCTACGTGCAGTGTAGCCGTGTCATTCACATTGCAAGTGGCCTACGTGCAGGAAATCAGCCTGACTCTGATTACATGACCACTGTGACCTGAAGCAGGTCACCGTGCTCACATAGCGACTGGCTGACATGCTGGCCCGCCTATACACAGCCATTCTTCCTGCTACTACAGGCATACAGTGCATGACACGCTGTGGGTCAACATGCCCATGTATACTAACGGCCATTCGCTGTCACACGGCTGCAAGCAACGGATGCAGGTTTGACTCTTTGACTAATTGGCACATTTTGGTTTAGCTGGTTAATTTTAATTAGTAGATTGTTGAGCTGGAATTCATATTGGACTTGGAGGTTTGTCATGTATTTTTTATTATTTATGTTTTGTAAACAAAATTGTTGATTTTGTTGTTAGATGTAGGACTGTGAAGTAACCGATGTATTTATTAATATATTGTTTAGCTGGGATTCAAACTGGTCTTGGAGGTTTGTTGTGTATTTAAATTTTTTTAATTTATTTTCTGTAAAAAAGTTGGGTTTGTTGTTAGATGTATGACTGTGTGACTGTGACGTGTATTCAGACACCCTGTTCACTTGGCATAGATTGTATACTCATAAATTAATTACTAGAAGATAAGTGAAGTGCGTGTGTGTGTGTGAGTGAGTGTGTATGTGTATGTGTGTGTGTGTGTGTGTGTGTGTGTGCGCGCGCATGCGTGCGTGTGTGCGTGTGTGTATGCGCGAGTGTGAGAGTGTGTGTGTGTGTGTGTGTGTGTGTGCGCGCGTGTGTGCATGCAGTGCTGTAATAATGATGACATAATTTGTTGTTATATGTGGTGTTGAGGGAGAGACACAGGAGTTAAACAAAACGGTATTGATAAAGGTTTTTAATCAATACAATGTTATTGAAATAGTCTTAGACAACAGTGGTAAGAACCGATTTAGTGGCTGTGGTTCTCAGTTATGTGTTGGGACTGGCTGTAAGTTATGTGTTGGGACTGGCTGTAAGTTATGTGTTGGGACTGGCTGTAAGTTATGTGTTGGGACTGGATGTCAGTTATGTGTTGGGACTGGCTGTAAGTTAATTTTCTTGAGTAAGTATGGCCGGAGAGTGGGAAATAATAAATTACCAAGACTATTTTATGAGTGGAGTTGTCATAATCAATGTAGTGTTGACGTTTGGCTTAGTAAGAAAAACTTGTGTTGACATGGTAATATAAATTGTATTAAACAGGTGAATCATTGTCAGTGTGGGCTAAATGTAGAACAAAGCTTAGGTCGAAATCCTAAACCAAAAATAAAAGAATATAATTATGAAAAGTGGATGATCAAAGTCTGTAAGGAGGGGCTATAATTTTATTCTCAAGCAAGTGTGGATCCTTGGCCTGATGTTAAGGGTCTATGTTTTATTGTTAGCATGAATTCACATTGTTAGTTGAGGGTATAATTGCAGTACTATTAGTGGTCGCCTCGGCTTCCCAGGATATAAAAAGACAAATTATATTTTAAAGCACAATATGATAATGAGTTCAAAATATCATTCAACAATTGAGTGTAGGGCTTATGTTGTGATGGTATTTAGTTAGTGGTATTAGTTTTAACTCCAAACAGCCATGTCTAGAGCTAACATAGGAGTGGTTTATTTTCAGAGTTGCCCTTCTCTAGAGTTATGAATTCATGGCTATTCCTGACTTCCCACCAAAGACTCCCTTTTCCTAGGCCTTTATCCCACTAGAGAATGGTCCCACTGGTGAAATAGGGTACTATAAATATACTAAATCTACTAGTGAACATGATGGGAGAGGTTATGTAATGTCATGTCCCCTTTGAATGACCTCTTCCCTGTCATCATGTCAGCTACTGTTTCAATAATGTTTATTAAATTACCTCCTCCACTAATTCCTTGTAAACACACTATACAGACGTTGGCAGCAACTGACAGACATTGTGACACAAGACAGCTCTGTAAGTAGAACACTTTCCAAAGTCTGTTGCTATTGTTGATATTTCTGTATTAATGTTACATACCCTTAGAAGAGGATTGGGTTCCTATGACATGGCATATGTCACTGTATGTGTGTGTGACAGTCAAGAGAGCAAACATCACACACCTACCTACATACAGCACCTGCTGGGTCACGGAGTCCACGTTCCAATTGTAGTGGGTCGATGCATGTCAGCTGAAGGCAGTGCGTACGTGCCTGGCTACTCAGGCCAAAACAAGCATAACACTGAATGTGCTAGAGCACACGTGTGATGTTGGCACTGGGCTGGCCTTGTCAGTCAGTGTGTAGTGAGTCGACCAGGATGGTTGTGATCGGTGGTTCGCCTCACTGTGTCCCTACTTCAACCTCACATATGGATGTAGCAGTGGAATTACTGGATCCATGTTACAGGCACAGACGTGGCAGGTAACCACGTCAGTAAGCACACAAGGTGATTCTTTCTGGGAAGCCCAGTTGTTGGTTGTTTGGAAAGACTGTAAGTGTGAGGGCTGGCAGACTGGCTGTTGTCTGGTCTATGAGCAGGTTGACTTGTGTCATTGAGTAATTAGTCTAATATGTGGGAGTGGACATTTTTCTGAGCCAGCATTCACTCTAAATAGACTCTCAATTACAAGAGACAATGTGCAGGAGGCAGTGTTGTGTGCACACAGCAGGTCTACGTGAGTCACATGTCAAGCTGGTGTATACGTTATGTAGTCACGTAGCACATTCGAATCTCGAATCGTGCTATAAAACTACAATGACCAGATTCGATCCTACTATTTCTTTTATAATTGTTTTATTGTCAGAAACCACAGCTTATGATGTTGTTGCCTGTTTCAGAGTGAAATGCCTCCTCCAAAGAAGCCGAAGACAGGTTTAAGCCGTGTTGAAGCATTCCTCACGAAGACCGAGGTGGATGACCTGAGACGGGAGTACCTCTCTCGAACCAGCCATTCGTCTGGTGTACGGTGGTGCTCTGACAGTTCAAGTGAGTTCATCGCACACGAGCAGTCACTGTTGAGCAGTAGGATGGATCTAGCAAGCATGTACCCCGAGGAAGTGCAGGATCTCTCTATGCACAAGCAGGAGCCCGTGGAGAGTCGCGCAGAGTCGGTGTGCAACAACTCTAATGGCAACAGTAGAAGTTGCTCACCACACACAACAAAACTCATCGATATGATCATGTCAGAACGTAACAAGTTCGCATCGAAGGAGGGCCACTGCAAGCGCTTGGAGGCCATGTTGTCTGATTACAGCCCGGGTCAGGTGGCGGCTAGTCCGGCAGCCATCTTATCGAATCACCCTAGTTGCATAATAAACACAAACAAGCAGATTCATAGGAAGGCTGTGTCGAAACCAATGCCATCGCTGCAATACGTGCCTTTGCGTTACACCGACTGCCACACGGGGGAGCCATGCATGCCACAGCCACCAGATGTATCAATGGAACTTATCAAGAAAGTGATTGGTGCTTCCCAAACGAGTAAACTCGATGCTCTGATGCGTAGGTGCGCTGGTCCCCCTCAACAGTGGTCGCAGGCGACGGTCACGTGCGCTAAAGCCGCTCCTAAGACGATCTCATCCAAGTGTCTTTCCGATACCCGTGTGTCGCCACAACACATGCCTCCCATCCCTGCCTGCAAACCCACTATGGATTTATTGGCCGAGAAACGAAACATGTGTAAGTTTCTGGAGTCGGGAAAAAACTCAACTGGCTCAAAGGAAGAGAGTCGACTGCAGCAGATGCTCACAAGTAGTCTCGACAACCCGCTCGATAGGCTCGAGACGATGCTGCCATCTTGTGGCCAATGGAAGCCTGATACACCAGCTAACAGCACAGATGGTCATGGTAGTGCCGCCGGCAGCCCAAGTCCTGCCACAATTGTGTCCAATGTCTGTGGTGTTACTGATGCTGGGATTTACCAGCAAAAACAAGCTACCTCACTGCCACAAAAATACGTCAAACTGGACGCTGCACGGAATAACGTCACGCTAAGGTAAAACTCAGTTTCTTTTACTTGTATGGTAAACACTTAGTTTGATTAATATAAAATTTAAAAAAAAATTGTTAGTATCCTTTGCTAAATATATTAATCTTTTTCTTGCATTTCACAGTAAATTTTGCCATTGTTCTTTGTTAGTAGTTTTGGCAGCCTGCCAAAACATAACAAAAACAGGAAAATTTGACTGAAATATGGGAAAATATTTATGTTACAAACCACCAGTTTGATGATCTCTTCACAATGATCCTCTACTCGAGTTGGTGGTTAATGTATATATCTATGTACAAAGCTGTTGCATTCTGTTGGGTAAACACAGTCGACAATATAAAATAGTAGATAAGCTTAATGCTGCAGTGCACTTCTCTTTAGTGTTGACAGTGCAATTTAAGAAGCTTGCTGGGGGAGACACATGACATGGTGCTGCCACCTGGTGAATGTCCATAAGTGACATGGTGACTCAGTTGTTGGTGGTTGTCACCAGGTGGTGGTCAGTGTATTCTCCAGCACTACTCAGTACTGTCAGGTAATAGATTATTCTTTTGTTGCCCAAGTATGGGGATCTACTCACAGTGGGGGGAGTTAAGGTTTGGTATTAGTATATTAAATTCTGGTGGTAGTTTGTAAATAAATATTGTGTGTTGTGTTATTACCACAATTTTCCAGTGGCTACCCATTTACTATAAAATTAGGCAACATTTGGGCCTAATTAATAAGTTATGTAAAATGTTATTGACTAATTGTTTCATTCTTGAGTGATCTCATTCCCACTTACCAGGACAAATACATAATTTGTATCATGTCACTTTCTGTAGTTTTTTCATTAAGTAGTTAATTCTTATTCCAAGCAAACAACACATGTGAGTAATTTTTGTTTTTAATGGATTAAGGTAAGTCTTCAGGCATAATGATTACTGATTTTGGTTTTTTGGAGTCCTGAGTGACAGCACATTAGTTGACACGGAGATGACCACTGGTGACACCTAGTGACCAGTGTGAAATACAAAAGTTGATGTTACTACATCAAACCACCAGGTGGTAGCACTATTTGTACGGCATCCAACTGGTATACAGTCATCATGTTTGAGTGCTTTCTATGGTGTTTCTAAGCATTGCCATTAGTTGATGTTCATATTGTTAGTTACTCATGTTATATAACAGGTGAGCCCGGTAAACAACAACAGTGATAACTTAAATTATAGTGATGAGCACTGCACAATAATAAAGCAATTATTAAATAGTATTTTTAATTTTGGCACCAAACTTCTGATGTTGGAGAAAACAGACCTGATGTGCATCAGCCTGCAGGTGTGTTCTGTGTTCTACTTAATTGACATAGAATACATTCCTTTGTATTGTGTTGACGTTAATATCACCTGAAGGTTTCCAATCAGACAAGCATTCAGGAATGCTAATCGAACAGTTTATATGAACACATACTGATAACCTAATGTTATTAGCCTAACATATGATAAGTTCTCGTAGAGACCTAGTTGAGCATTAGTTTGTCATAACGGGTTTCTTTGTAGTATCTTTAGCAAATGGTGTGACGTTGCACCAATGTTGTTGCTTGGATGTATAGGCTGGTGATAGACTAGGCAGCCATTGTACCCTTCTTGTCCTGTGTCAAGTGTCTGGTGAGAAGTGCTTAACCCCAATAGCTCAAAGATAGATGTTTGTGTTTACTGCTGGCTGACTGTTGGACTTTCAAGTTAGGGTGATACTCAATGTAGAATAGGGCACTTAACTACTTAAGTTTTAGCAGTTTATAGGAGTTGTTATATATGTGTTGTCATTAATGTTGACAAAGTTAATGAAGGATGCTTACAATTCTAGCACTTGAGGTTTCTGCACTTGGTAGTTGTTATTCCATTTCTAAAATATATACAAGAATCAGTTAAAACATTTATATCCCACAATAAAACAGCCACTCATTCTAAATGTTTGACCAATCACAAACATTTTCTTCAACACTCTATTTCATTATGACAGCCCTTCTAGAACAAAGTTCCATGATTACTATAGAGGTGAAATTGAAAATTGTTCATTTATTAGAATTAAGAAACACAAAATCAAACTTAGACATCATAAAGCTGCTGCTGTATTTGTAACACCTGTTACTACACACACACACACACACACACACACACACACACACACACACACACACACACACACACACACACACACACACACACACACACACACACACACACACACACACACACACACACACACACACACACACACACACACACACACACACACACACACACACACACACACACACACACACACACACACACACACACACACACACACACACACACACACACACACACACACACACACACACACACACACACACACACACACACACACACACACACACACACACACACACACACACACACACACACACACACACACACACACACACACACACACACACACACACACACACACACACACACACACACACACACACACACACACACACACACACACACACACACACACACACACACACACACACACACACACACACACACACACACACACACACACACACACACACACACACACACACACACACACACACACACACACACACACACACACACACACACACACTCATTCTAAATGTTTGACCAATCACAAACATTTTCTTCAACACTCTATTTCATTATGACAGCCCTTCTAGAACAAAGTTCCATGATTACTATAGAGGTGAAATTGAAAATTGTTCATTTATTAGAATTAAGAAACACAAAATCAAACTTAGACATCATAAAGCTGCTGCTGTATTTGTAACACCTGTTACTACACACACACACACACACACACACACACACACACACACACACACACACACACACACACACACACACACACACACACACACACACACACACACACACACACACACACACACACACACACACACACACACACACACACACACACACACACACACACACACACACACACACACACACACACACACACACACACACACACACACACACACACACACACACACACACACACACACACACACACACACACACACACACACACACACACACACACACAAGAATCAGTTAAAACATTTATATCCCACAATAAAACAGCCACTCATTCTAAATGTTTGACCAATCACAAACATTTTCTTCAACACTCTATTTCATTATGACAGCCCTTCTAGAACAAAGTTCCATGATTACTATAGAGGTGAAATTGAAAATTGTTCATTTATTAGAATTAAGAAACACAAAATCAAACTTAGACATCATAAAGCTGCTGCTGTATTTGTAACACCTGTTACTACACACACACACACACACACACACACACACACACACACACACACACACACACACACACACACACACACACACACACACACACACACACACACACACACACACACACACACACACACACACACACACACACACACACACACACACACACACACACACACACACACACACACACACACACACACACACACACACACACACACACACAAGAATCAGTTAAAACATTTATATCCCACAATAAAACAGCCACTCATTCTAAATGTTTGACCAATCACAAACATTTTCTTCAACACTCTATTTCATTATGACAGCCCTTCTAGAACAAAGTTCCATGATTACTATAGAGGTGAAATTGAAAATTGTTCATTTATTAGAATTAAGAAACACAAAATCAAACTTAGACATCATAAAGCTGCTGCTGTATTTGTAACACCTGTTACTACACACACACACACACACACACACACACACACACACACACACACACACACACACACACACACACACACACACACACACACACACACACACACACACACACACACACACACACACACACACACACACACACACACACACACACACACACACACACACACACACACACACACACACACACACACACACACACACACACACACACACACACACACACACACACACACACACACACACACACACACACACACACACACACACACACACACACACACTCATTCTAAATGTTTGACCAATCACAAACATTTTCTTCAACACTCTATTTCATTATGACAGCCCTTCTAGAACAAAGTTCCATGATTACTATAGAGGTGAAATTGAAAATTGTTCATTTATTAGAATTAAGAAACACAAAATCAAACTTAGACATCATAAAGCTGCTGCTGTATTTGTAACACCTGTTACTACACACACACACACACACACACACACACACACACACACACACACACACACACACACACACACACACACACACACACACACACACACACACACACACACACACACACACACACACACACACACACACACACACACACACACACACACACACACACACACACACACACACACACACACACACACACACACACACACACACACACACACACACACACACACACACACACACATATATTTATATTTTGGGTCATTTGGACATTTCCCTTTTTTTTTTTTAAACATTTCAAACACTAATTAAAAACAATATTATGTTCACTTTAATATAAACATGATTTAAAAAAAGTTATACATGTTTTAGTATGAAAAATAATTACATTTACGTTCACAAGTAATAATGTATTTATTATAAAAATATTATATATATATATATATATATATAATTTTATTCAAGAAACAAATTGCACAGTTTGATCAACTGTTGTAGGGATAATTGATGATAATAGATAAATTAATTATTATAACAACATTTTATGCTAACAAAGATAAAAAGCTATATTAAAATATATGGGCAGTTTGCCCATATGAGAGGCCTTAAAACACTTAATATATTTAGCATATTCTCCATTATTCATTCATACAGAAACTATCACTTGTGATCTTCAATAACTGATAGAGGTGGATGTAATATAAATAGCTCCCCACTTTACTTGTGGTCAGGTGTGTGATGGACACAGCCACAACTTCACACTTCAAATTCTCAAGATGGGAACAGTCTATCATTGAGGACTATTCAAATATTGGTGCTGAGTTTTCATAAGTATTGAATAAATTAAGTATTATTTTAGGACTGGCAGATGAAAATAGCCGTGCTATAGAGGATAACACTTCAGAAATGTTGCTGCTCTTTACGACTTTAATCAATAAACACGTAAAATTCAAATGGCGTAAATAATTGCTCTTTTGACACATGAGTCATATTTGCTGATGTGTATAATAAAATAACATATAACATAAAAGTTATGCATTGATCAGACACTATATAAATATTTTTATGATTAATGTTATTATAAAATTAAGTTTCAACTTACATTGTCATTTGCCAGCATTCAGAGTAAACTAGACACAATTTAGTAAGAGTAATTATGTCTAATTGAAATATATTGTTGTCGCATAAATATATTTTACTGGCCCCTAAAAAGTTAGTGGCCCAAATTTTTTTCTATAAATTGGTTTATAAAAACACAAATTCTTGCAGTACATCATATTACAAGTCGAAGGTTGCAAGTTTGATGGTTATTTCTTTTGGCGTTGGTGGTTTACTTTTGTGCTTTCTGTCAGTATTCCTCATTGCTGCTGGAATAGTTTGAGAATCAGATGCCCCTGTTGAAGCTGCCCCTGTCGAAGCTGCCCCTGTCGAAGCTGCAGCAGGTTGTATTTTGAGAATGACGGGTGATGCCGCAGTGTACATACTGTCCAGTGTACATACTGTCCAGTGTACATACGGTCGCAGTGTACATACTGTCGGCATTTTTTTTACAATCCGTATCGGGTTACAGCTAGTTATACTTGAAAATACGATGGGCGAACTGGACCTGACACTGTATATAACTATGACTGTATCAATTGGGTTTATTTCTTTCGAATATAAACTTTTGGACTGAAGTACAAAGTTATGGTAAACTATCTGCACCCTAGTGGGTCCTGGAATGTATGTTAGGCACTGTTGTGACACCTAGCAGACAGTCCATGAACCTGTCGGTTTATATGAAATCGGTACGTAGAATGCGTATCGCGATAGCCGATACGTATTGCGCAGAAGAAAATGCTGCGATATACCGATATTATACTGGTAACGTGGAGCAACCCTAGTAAAATATAGGTGTCCACAATGCTTGAGCTTCACAAAAAGTCTGCACATTTCAAAACAAGATGGCAACTATACAAAGTGAAAATACAAAATCAGATGAGATGAAGATTGTGTTTAATTGTAGATGGGTTGGATGGCAAGGACAAGATGTAGCTGGGGTGGATGGCAAGGACAAGATGTAGCTGGGGTGGATGGCAAGGACAAGATGTAGCTGGGGTGGATGGCAAGGACAAGATGTATATGGGGTGGATGGCAAGGACAAGATGTAGCTGGGGTGGATGGCAAGGACAAGATGTAGATGGGGTGGATGGCAAGGACAAGATGTAGATGGGTGGATGGCAAGGACAAGATGTAGATGGGTGGATGGCAAGGACAAGAAGTAGCTGGGGTGGATGGCAAGGACAAGATGTATATGGGGTGGATGGCAAGGACAAGATGTAGATGGGTGGATGGCAAGGACAAGATGTAGCTGGGGTGGATGGCAAGGACAAGATGTAGATGGGGTGGATGACAAGGACAAGATGTAGATGGGGTGGATGGCAAGGACAAGATGTAGATGGGGTGGATGACAAGGACAAGATGTAGATGGGGTGGATGGCAAGGACAAGATGTATATGGGGTGGATGGCAAGGACAAGATGTAGCTGGGGTGGATGGCAAGGACAAGATGTAGATGGGGTGGATGGCAAGGACAAGATGTAGATGGGTGGATGGCAAGGACAAGATGTAGCTGGGGTGGATGGCAAGGACAAGATGTAGCTGGGGTAGATGGCAAGGACAAGATGTAGATGGGGTGGATGACAAGGACAAGATGTAGATGGGGTGGATGGCAAGGACAAGATGTAGATGGGGTAGATGGCAAGGACAAGATGTAGATGGGGTAGATAGCAAGGACAAGATGTAGCTGGGGTGGATGGCAAGGACAAGATGTAGATGGGGTAGATAGCAAGGACAAGATGTAGCTGGGGTGGATGGCAAGGACAAGATGTAGATGGGGTGGATGGCAAGGACAAGATGTAGATGGGGTGGATGGCAAGGACAAGATGTAGATGGGGTAGATGGCAAGGACAAGATGTAGATGGGTGGATGGCAAGGACAAGATGTAGCTGGGGTGGATGGCAAGGACAAGATATAGATGGGGTGGATGGCAAGGACAAGATGTAGATGGGGTGGATGACAAGGACAAGATGTAGATGGGGTGGATGGCAAGGACAAGATGTAGATGGGGTAGATGGCAAGGACAAGATGTAGATGGGTGGATTGCAAGAACAAGATGTAGATGGGTGGATGGCAAGGACAAGATGTAGCTGGGGTGGATGGCAAGGACAATATGTAGATGGGGTGGATGGCAAGGACAAGATGTAGATGGGGTGGATGACAAGGACAAGATGTAGATGGGGTGGATGGCAAGGACAAGATGTAGATGGGGTAGATGGCAAGGACAAGATGTAGATGGGGTAGATGGCAAGGACAAGATGTAGATGGGGTGGATTGCAAGAACAAGATGTAGATGGGTGGATGGCAAGGACAAGATGTAGCTGGGGTGGATGTCAAAGACAAGATGTAGATGGGTGGATGGCAAGGACAAGATGTAGATGGGTGGATTGCAAGAACAAGATGTAGATGGGTGGATGGCAAGGACAAGATGTAGATGGGTGGATGGCAAGGACAAGATGTAGATGGGTGGATGGCAAGGACAAGATGTAGATGGGTGGATTGCAAGAACAAGATGTAGATGGGTGGATGGCAAGGACAAGATGTAGATGGGTGGATGGCAAGGACAAGATGTAGATAGGTGGATGGCAAGGATAAGCTATTGAAATAATGACCTGTGGCTGTGTAACTAATTGGATAGAAACAATGTGAAATTATAGTGGCCCAGTTGTCTAGTAAAATATAAAAATTTGTGGCCCAAACTGGCCCGATAGCCCCCAAAAAGGTGCTGGGCCAGTGTTAATGTCAAGGCCTTTACTGTACGTAAGCTTTGGTCATAACGAAAGATTTACTCTAAAATTCCTGGTAGTTGCCTCATGCTGATAACAATGTAATATGTATTCATTGTATATTATACTCCAATTACATTTCCATGCAGAATTTTTATTTATTTCCATTAACTTGTTTGGTGGACTGTTATTGGTGCAGGGATATTGTCAACGAATCATCACTAAGTGTCTTGTCTTTGAAACCTGTCTACAGGTTGAATGATTTGAAGGTGCAGTAGCATGCATTCATTACTGTTGTCTGCTGAATTGTGCACCTATATTTTGCAATCTAGGTTAATTTATGCAGTCACCGGACCATTCACTGGGTGGTACGGGTGAATTGTGGGGGGGCTTGCTGTCATTTGAAGGTTTAATGTAGCTGTCTGTTTAAGTTTTTTAAAGAAATGCCTTAATTCCCTATTACAATCCATGATTTGGAACATACAAAAATTAACATTTCATACCACAGTAATTTAAGAGACTCTTGAAAACTATCTTGTTTAAACGCACTTATTATTCTTAACTGTCAAATTGATTCGACTTTTAGTGCTATTTCCTATGAACTTGGATTTGCTATGTTTTTTATGTTTTTATTTATTTATCTATTTATTTATTTTTTAATATTAACTAGGTTTGTGTCAGTGCCTTTGAACAGGGTCACCTGTATCCATGACACTCTAAAAGTGCTCTAATTATTATATATTATTATTATTATTATGGGTACCTTCTATGAGGGATATGTATCAAACATAAAATCTTGACTAGTAGAGTATGGATACATTACAAATACTCAGGTAATGAAATAAAATCTTAAACTAATATAACATGTTACAAGTTACTAGTCAGACTATTTGTATCTTTGTGTATATTTTCTGTTCATTTCTGTGTTACAGAAAGTACACAAATGTCATGTTAGTTCAATAGCAACAGTAGGAATAACATATGTTTTTGTGTGTTTGTGTGCATGTGTGTTGGCTGTGGCTATAAAACTGTGTTGGCTATGACACAGTTTGTACTATCATAGAATGACCCAGGCACTACCAGGTAAATAAATCCGCATTTTACACTTGTGTTACCCCCAACTGAACAGTATGAGCCCCGCCCTGCATCATGGGGTTGGACATGGGGGTTGTACTATCTGTCACAACTAGCAGTAACAGGAAGTTCTTTGACAGGGCAGTGAGATTTCCAGATAAAATTAGGCTGTGGGAATTGCCCCGAAAAATGTAAGAAGGTGCAGAAAATGCAGAAAATGTTTCTGATTAATTACACTTGGGTGTGTCCTCAAGTTTACATAAATTTATATTTAAGCAGTCGATGGTGTTTTAACTATTTTGCTTTTTTTTCTAAGTGATTAAAGTGATAGTTTGACAATCTATGTGCTCTTGCATTACTTGATATCTTGCTTATATACCAAATCATTGATCTAGATAATTATAACATTTACCTTTTTGTGTGTATGTTTTTACATGCACAAATGTGTATGCATTGATTTAGATACACATATAAATTAGTAAAAAGAAAGATTGAAATAATTATGATCATTTGAAATGGCATTATGTTTCTTACCATAGACTGTGTGTGTTTGGCCCCAAATAGAGTTATGGAAGAAAATAGCTGTTTCTATACAGCCAGCAAGGAGTGCTCGTGAGTGAGCCAAACACACTGCTTAGATTGATGTTCCCAGGACCAGGAGTATTTGTTATTGTATAACTGGTTCATTCCCTGTGTGGCCATAAACTTGGTTGTTTTGCAAGGCAATGTCCTTAGTCATGCTGAGCTGCAATATTGGCCCTGTACGTTACAGTTGTAACACTGACTACCCCACACACTACCCCACACCACAAACACTACCAGCTTCCACATCCACAAGTGTAGAATTATATGGAACAGACAGTTTGAACAGTTTGATAACTAATGGGTTTATCTCCGTTGTATGCTGTGTACTGTTTACAATCTGTTTGTGTTTGATCAGTTACTGCTTTCATAGTGATTATAATTTATAAATTTGACTAAAAAATATTGTTATAAAGTGTTATCATAATTATAATAATTATGAAGGCTGTCCATGTTTGAATTTCTGTTGCCCCCTCTATGTACCCTCTCTTCGTACCCTCTCTATGTACCCTCTCTTCTGTGTACCCTCTCTTCTGTGTACCCCGGGTACATCATGTCTACACACCAAGGAGGTGGTTGCTGGCAGCTTGCCAATATGCAGAGATGCCCAATTGATTTTGAAAAATATCCTGAGAATTTTTAAATACAATGTAAAGCACGCAAAATAATAAAAATGCATATCGCAATCAAATAAAAAGTATGTAATATGACAGAAATAATAAGAGAAACTCTATTGCAATGTTGCTCCATTTATTGATTGAGTGATTCTCTCAGATGACAGAGTAATATTATTAATTCCTTCTCTGCACCTGCTGCAGGACGCTTTATATAACTCAAATTGTCATCTTTATATAAATTATATTCTCAGTATTGCGTGAAGTTCATAGCCAGGTATTTTGTTAGTGGTAGATATGTGCAGCCAAGGAATCTTCTCATTATTAGTTCGCTGCATGTTATATGTAAGAAAAGGAGGCATTGATCTGGTTGCACGCCTGACTCTTATCTCAGGTATCGTCTTCTCTGTTTTCACTGTATTGATGTATTAAATTGGTTTTTTCATGTCAGAATCAAATCTCCCCCTTTGTGTGAATTCTATTGTATTTCATCTTTTCTATTTCTACAGGTTTTTTCTTGTTATTATTTTATTATTTCCGTCTGTTCTATTTGTCTTCCTTGGTGTCACTGTCTGTTCTATTTGTCTTCCTTGGTGTCACTGTCTGTTCTATATGTCTTCCTTGGTGTCACTGTCTGTTCTATTTGTCTTCCTTGGTGTCACTGTCTGTCTCTTCAGATGAAATACTAAAAGTCAAAGTGCCTTCTTTCTGGTGTCTGCGCCAGGGAAAGTAAATGATACCACCCGGGGGCTAAATGTGTAAGTCTATCTAGAAGGAAAACTCTGAAAATTAACCAATCGGATACTCGGTGGATGTTTGCCAATTGCGGACCAGATACAGATCAGCTAAGTTGTCTTCTGTTTCATATGGCTCCTGCAATGAAATACAGGGAAACTATCTACTCACGTGACTCATGTGACCTTCACCCTGGGTTTAACATTTAATGATCTTGTTGTCTTTCTGCTCCACCTACACATTGGTTGCAGTAAGACACAGCGGGGGTTTCATGTTCTCATCGCAGAATGTCTTTCTGCTCCACCTACACATTGGTTGCAGTAAGACACAGCGGGGGTTTCATGTTCTCATCGCAGAATGTCTTTTTGCTCCTCTGATATTATATATCTGTGGATGGCTGAGGAAGATATGGGAGACAGACAGAGTGATGAATCACAGCATGTGGCAGCAGATGGATTCCTAACATAAATACATATCACTCACAATTAACGCAAGTAGACCAGTGTAGCAACGCTGTAGGCTTTTTGAAAAGGCAAACATGATTTCAGCTTTTACATTTGGCCAAATTCCATGGTGGGTCTTATTTCTTGACACCTTCAATATGGTTCTAAAGGTGTACAGCAAGATGGTGTTTTAATCTTGACTGATGCATGCTAATAGTCTATTGGAGGATTTGGGGGGACAGGTTGATGAATGTGTTAGTGCGACAGATTGGTGAACCTGTTGTTCTTGTCACTGATAAGTATATGTTGAGTGGAATATATACTTCAAGTGACACATGTTTGGATAACTAAATGTTGAGTGGAGTAGATTCTTCAAGTAGCACATGTTTGGATAATTAAATGTTAAGTGGAGTATACTTCAAGTGGCCCAAGCAGAGTTGCTAGCAGTGCGGTTTGGTCTATCTCAAAATAAATAAATTATTACGACAACGGGGGTACCGATATAAAGAAGAACTAACAAATAAAACTTACTATATTAACCAACCTTAATCTTTATTATAACAATCAATATTAAACCCTGACAGTTTACTAGTTCCAGCCAAGCTTATGAGACTTATCAGCTGCTCACCAGGGCACCCAGCCCTTGGCTGAGAGGGTAACCCTCCTCAATCTACACCACTGTCTGCAACTTGACTGTCTTTCTCTCTGTCTATAACACTATATAACATCCAAGTCTGTCAAACACTCACTAGCCGATCATTATCTCTCACTTTCCATTGCTACTGGACCAATTCCAATCAAACTTTGCATCTTGAAATCAAACTCCGTCAATGACGCATCATCCAGCATTGATAGTACAGTGGACAGCTCATCCTCCAGCATTGATAGTACAGTGGACAGCTCATCCTCCAGCATTGATAGTACAGTGGACAGCTCATCCTCCAGCATCGATAGTACAGTGGACAGTTCATCCTCCAGCATTGATAGTACAGTGGACAGCTCATCCTCCAGCATTGATAGTACAGTGGACAGCTCATCCTCCAGCATTGATAGTACAGTGGACAGCTCATCCTCCAGCATTGATAGTACAGTGGACAGCTCATCCTCAGGGTTTACACCGTCACTTTCATCATCACTGACATCTGATTTCGATTGTCAACATCTGACAAAGATTTGTCACTAAAATTACCAAATGATCTGTCCAAAGCATACGGTGGTAAATCGTCAGTTGAAATGCTTCAATGTGCTTCTGTTTACTTCACATTAAAAGGCCTCCAGTTTTTCTAGAGAGTCGCGATAGTAGATTGGACATCAGGAAGCACTCGTTCTCACAGAGGACAATAAATGAATGGAACAAATTGTCTACAGATTGTGTAACTGCTAGCAGCGTGAATATGTTTAAAAACAAGGTTGACACATATCTCAGGAGGGCGGGTTATAAGTAGATGAACATTGTTGGACTCTCGATAAGCCAATGGCTTCCTTGTCCACTTGCCATCTGGGCCTTTGGCTTGGATGGCAAATCTTGTTAAATCTTGTTAAATCTAGTTACACCGTAATAAAAATTATTATGCAATAATATTATCGTAATAGCTAACTTGCATGTGTATGTTTTGTTAAATCTCATGATTGCAAAAGAAATAAATTTTATAAATACAGCTCTTATCTATCAATCTAAATCTAAAAAATAAATATTGCTGAATATGACACAGGTTTATGGAAATTTTCAGATGAAAATTACATAAATATTATTTAATATGTTAAATAAAAAATAATTAAAAGAAACTTTTTTGTAAAAGTCATACACTGCTCAAAGTACTGCATTTGTACAACATGTAGCCAGCTATATCTAGTAAAGTGTTCAATGGTTGACACCCTCAGTTGTAATGTTGCACACTGCACCTAAGGGGATCAGTGGCCATGATCCCTGATCATTTAAAGATAAAGGCATAAATAAGGCAATTGTGGCATTGTTGGAAAATGCTTCCTATACTCATAAATAGTATGTGGCTTTGTAACTGGAAAACATTTTATGGGCACACAGCCCACAATATAAGTTGCACACAGCCCACAATATAAGTTGCACACAGCCCACAATATAAGTTGCACACAGCCCACAACATAAGTTGCACACAGCCCACAACATAAGTTGCACACAGCCCACAATATAAACAAACATCAGATGACCTATTCCTGTCGCAGCCACTCACACAGGCTATGGTGGTCAGACTACTGAGTACTTCACTATTTCAACACAAACGTCTGTCTTTGCTATTGCACTTGGGATAATCCTGGTAGCGTGGATGTCATCTTAACATATAATCCTGGTAGCGTGGATGTCATCTTAACATATAATCCTGGTAGCGTGGATGTCATCTTAACATATAATCCTGGTAGCGTGGATGTCATCTTAACATATAATCCTGGTAGCGTGGATGTCATCTTAACAAATTTTATTCTTGGTGGTGTTTTTTTAATACTTTATTGACTGGCAGAAATTATGCCTTGTCTATTATATAATAATAATGAAGAAAATGTTATTATTAAGAATATTGTCTGTTGAGAATTTATTGTTCACAAATTTGTTACCAAATTTGTTTTGTTCAAAATACTTATTTATGTAACATATAATACGAATGTTGACACATGTTGAATACCTATCTCATCAGACAGCTGTTAAAGTTTGCATACTTTAATTGCATTACATTGTTTAGATTAGTAGGTGATTTAAAAAAATTAATTGTAGTGATTTAATTACATTTAAAAAAAACATTTAAATAGCATGTTATCTGTCCCATATACAACTATGACTTACTGTAGCGTGACCCACAATTAGATGGGATTCCCAAGTAACCTGAATATGTTTTCATGCTGTCAGCATAATTTAGATTGTTTGCAGTTTAGAATGTTTTTATAGATTTTCAAAGAAACTTATACAAATATTATGAAAAGGTAAAAATGTGTAATGACTCATGTTACGGATTACTGGAATCACACACAATTGCCTAGACACGTGTGACACATGTGCAGGGACTTGAGACTAGAAATAGAAGAGGGTATCTGTAGGTTTACATAGCGAGCCAGGCTGGTGTGATTGTTGTGTTTGTTATTAGCTGAGTGTTTATGTCTCTCCACACAGAGTGCAAGGGAAACTAGCTCAAGTGTCCGTCTCTTGGACCTTTCACCGCTTTCCTTCAAGTGTGGTCAAAGTCACCTTGTCTTGCTTTCTTTAGTTTTAGGATGTCCATTTTATTTATTTATACCAATCTTGAGATGCGCACTTTCCTGAACACGACCTATGTATAGACAAGGCTGATTTGGTACCAGTGTATTCAGTTCAGTATATGAAACAATATGGCATATATGCTATTTGTGGTAAAGATGTTGAACATTTCTTAGTATCTATTAAATTTCTACCGAAGCACAGAATGTATCTATGTTATTTGTGTTGCCCATATCCAGGAAATGAATTTTTGGCAGTGATCCAATCACGGTTTTTCCTCAAATGTCATGTTTAACTTTTATAATTTTAACATAAATGCACAAGATATCTGTTGTTTATTAACCCAATATTTACATCCATGGAACTTCAAACACATACGTCAGTGTTGTGTGGTCATTCTCTATTATTTGGATCTACTAGGCATTAATACAGTAGTCAAGATACTGCTCCAGTTTCTGGAGTAACACATTTACTTGTGTACATATGTAATGTAGGTGTATGGCCACATTAACCGAGATAGAGTGCACCAGTATTCTGACAGGAAGCCATATAGTACGCAGAGACAGCATCATTTTTGTAATCAGTGCACTGTCATCGGCAGACTGTCACCACTGCCACTGTTGTGCTATGATGACTGTCACCTAGCAACATATTACAGCTGCACTTGGCACGTGGCCAACACATCAACTTACCATATTCATAACGATGCACCAAACAACACGTAAACTTCTCATATTCATAACGATGCACCAAACAAGCAGGTGCACTGTTTTTGTCATGTATAGACAATAATTTTTTTTACTTCACTGTTTTTGTCATTGGAATGTGAGAGAAACTGCTAAATCAGCTAAGCTGTAGATCCCTTCTACCTGGTGTCTATGCCAGGGCAAGTAAAATAATCCACTCCGGGGGGTGTCTGGACTCATAGATCTGTCAACCACAGAGCCTTGACAGAAGCATCCATGACACAGATTAATGAATTCTGCCAACCTGTATCTAGAATGAGGACACAATTGAATGAAAGAAACAAATTTATATAAAAATTAAAAATTACTGTTTATTTCAGACAAAAAGGTACATGCAAATATACATTATGGTTAAGTCAATAGTCACAAAATATACATGATAAAATATCATGGATAAACAATAATTAATTATATATTTGTTTCTACAATATCACTACAATGTTATGATATTGTAGAATGCATCTATGCATGGTCTCTGCAAAGCAGAAGTTCTGTTTGGCCACTGTTTGGCCACTGTTTGGCCACTGTTTGGCCACTGTTTGGCCACTGTTTGGCCACTGTTTGGCCACTGTTTCAGGAAAAGTATTAGTAATATTTATTTTTTAACCATCCAAATCTTTACGTACTGGACTGACATGTTTTATCTGATAGATTAATTAATTTGGGTATTTAAATGATTGTGTTTACATGAATGTCAAATTGTAAGACTTGTAAAGCAGTAGACATTAATTATTTTACAACTGACAACGAAGAATGTGTGTTAATCACTAACATATGCATGGAGAATCCAGAGTGTTTAATAATTTGAAAAAAGTAACATTAAGTAGGTGACCTGTCCAATCACTGTATGTTTACTAGGAACAGTTTGTCACGAGTCTAATGGACTGTTTATCAAATATTAAAATGTCCTATCTTATAAATATGTAATGAACTTTAAAATGTGTTAAATAGACCACATCTAGTCTTGTTTGTATATGTATTTATTCATATTTATTTATTTATTTTTGGTTAGTTATGTCTGGTGTTGCTGTGGTACAAAACATGACACATGGTCCCAACGTGACTTGTGTGTCAGTACATAATACTGATTAATGCGGGATTAAGATCCAGCGGTGACCTGAGTTGAACCCTCAGTGTAGCCAGTCAGTGCAGGCTGCAGCTACTGTTGTGCTAGTGTACCTGTGAGCTATCTTTAGCCACTGCTCTCCAGCACTAGCCTTATTACAGCCTGCTTGACCTCACTGTTCAAAGACATTGCACACGGTACAAAGTGCTGGATCAGCAGCTCTACGCCTGTGGTGCATTGGTGTCACGTGTGTCCCCGTCAAGCAGGTGTCAGTGGCACTCAAGGCGGAGGGGAGGAGTCTGGTGTTACCACGAGTAGGTAGTTGATCTACTAGACCATGTCCGACATGAATGCTAGCATCAGATGTGTGCCGATCACCATGGCCGACATGTCGCTATCTGAGGTGCTCAACAGTCTCGCCGTTGCCACCAGTAGCTCTACAGACGTCGAGCAGGGCATTGCATACTTTAACTCTGATGGTGCACAGTCGAAGGATCTTGCTCTCAGCTCGCTTCTGTATTTCTCGCAGGAGCTCAATGTGTCTCAGATGTCCACGGAGTCAAGGTATGTCCAGTGTTTGGTGGCATATTCCAGTTGTTAGTGGAATAGACGTCTTGGTCATGGGTGTGGTATGTGTGCAGCTACTATTCCCAGTCGTTGACTGTGTGTGCCATAAGAAATAACTCAGTTATGTCCAGTACTTGACTTCCTATGAAATACCTCAAGTTTGTCTTATTTAGAAACTGTCTCATGGAGTTGGTGTCATGTAGACTTATGCTGCAACTGTTAGTATTCCTGGTCATTGACTGTATGTCCTAAGAAATAGATAAAGTATTTCGTATTAAAAACTGCCTCATAAAAATGCAAATGCTTCTAGACAGGATTGTTGACTAGCCTGTCATTGGCTCGCTTTATGTGATTGGACTCGAGATATTACATTATACAACCATTCGATCAGTAGATGAACAGATACGGTTCTCAAGCTTGGCTGCCAATTGAGGTCACTTGTTGTGAACACTTATATGGCCGTGCAGCCTTGTGAATGTATATGGCAGTGTGCCATGTTAAACATATGTGAGAGTTGGCTGTGGTGAACACTTCATAACACTTCCAGTGCAAATATGTAGGCAGTTTCATCCATTTTAATATATTTTTGTCCTGCCTATCATCCAGCAAGGTTTGGGCTTCCACATCAGATTTTCTCTAAATATTTTGTGTTATATCCATAAACAAATGGAAATTTTAAATTGATGCTATGAGACAAGCATGAGTTGGGATAGCAAGGCAGTGCTCTGATTATGAATCACTGAACTGTGCAATCAGCTGAACTGTGCAATGCTAATCTGTAGTGAGTTCGGTCATTGTACTCTGCGTCACTGTGACAAAAACATACACATACTTTCAGTTGTTGTAAAAAAAAAATTTTTCTTACAACTGTTGCTAGACTCATAAAACATTCCCATGTACAATGGTAGTAGACTAACAGGTGGTTCTCGTCTTTTATAATGTGTGGCTTCTTTTAAATTTCTTCTTTTAATTTCATGCAAAGCCTCATTGTTGTTGCTCTCCTCTTTATCCCTGAAGTCCAGGGTGAGACTGGTACCAATACAGGTTGTAGATTTTGAATCCCATTTCACTGTCGTCTCAGGCAACCATCTCCAATCCCGCCATCCCTCGCTCTCATTCTCCACTCCCCTCCCACTCCCACCATTCCTCACTCTCGTTCTCCACTCCCACTCCCGTCATCCCTCGCTCTCATTCTCCACTCCCCTCCAACTTCTGCCATCCCTCGCTCTCATTCTCCACTCCCCTCCTACTCCCACCATCCCTCGCTCTCATTCTCCCCTCCCACTCCCGCCATCCCTCGCTCTCATTCTCCACTCCCCTCCCACTCCCGCCATCCCTCGCTCTCATTCTCCCACTCCCGCCATCCCTCGCTCTCATTCTCCCACTCCCGCCATCCCTTGCTCTCATTCTCCCCTCCCACTCCCACCATCCCTTGCTCTCATTCTCCACTCCCCTCCCACTCCCGCCATCCCTTGCTCTCATTCTCCCCTCCCACTCCCGCCATCCCTTGCTCTCATTCTCCCCTCCCACTCCTGCCATCCCTTGCTCTCATTCTCCCCTCCCACTCCCGCCATCCCTTGCTCTCATTCTCCCCTCCCACTCCGCCATCCCTTGCTCTCATTCTCCCCTCCCACTCCCGCCATCCCTTGCTCTCATTCTCCACTCCCCTCCCACTCCCGCCATCCCTTGCTCTCATTCTCCCCTCCCCTCCCACTCCCGCCATCCCTTGCTCTTATTCTCCACTCCCCTCCCACTCCTGCCATCCCTTGCTCTCATTCTCCCCTCCCACTCCCGCCATCCCTTGCTCTCATTCTCCCCTCCCCTCCCACTCCCACCATCCCTTGCTCTTATTCTCCACTCCCCTCCCACTCCCACCATCCCTTGCTCTCATTCTCCCCTCCCACTCCCGCCATCCCTTGCTCTCATTCTCCTCTCCCACTCCCGCCATCCCTTGCTCTCATTCTCCACTCCCCTCCCACTCCCGCCAAATCTCTCGTCACACAGTCCTCCCCTCAGTAAACAAATTAAGTTTGCAGTAAGCTATTGAACTCATTTAATATGATGTTGATATTCTTACCTATGTTAAGTGTAAACCCATTTCATTCTTATTTCAAACTTATCCAGTATCTTTGAATAAAAGAGACATTGAAGATGTAGACAGTGGGTAAGGCTGAAAGATGTAGACAGTGGGTAAGGCTGAAAGATGTAGACAGTGGGTAAGGCTGAAAGATGTAGACAGTGGGTAAGGCTGAAAGATGTAGACAGTGGGTAAGGCTGAAAGATGTAGACAGTGGGTAAGGCTGAAAGATGTAGACAGTGGGTAAGGCTGAAAGATGTAGACAGTGGGTAAGGTTGAAAGAAGGGAAACTGAGTATGTAGTCAGTGACAAGATAGGCTCAATGTCAACTCTTACTGCTTTGGTGGACACTGTCTACCTGATTGGTCAATTTACAGTTGTTGACCAGTCTAGAGGTCAGCTTGACCAAATTAACTAGTCCAGCAGCAGCTATTAAACTGCTCAATTATTTACCCACTGACCAGAGTACATGGCCGTAAGCTAGATTAAGGTCATTGACCCAGGCAGAGGCCATAATAAGGTTAGTAGTCATAGGGCAGAAGAAATGGCGGAATTGCTTGTTTAATTATTGTGTTATTCTGAGTAATACAACATTTATCAACACTTTGTTGTTTTGTTAGTGAAATGGTGATAGTGCAGGTGTGTGAGATTGACAGGTATGTCCATACATATTGATCCTAGAACAATCTGGCATATTTGCTAGCAAAGCATTATGTGCAGACAAGTGATTCAGTTCATAGCACATGATATGTAGACCATCATAGCAGTTTCATCTGTCACTGTTAACCATGTTCTGTTATTTTAGAACATCGTATTCATGTCACATCATGTCACATCATGTCACATCATGGTTAGCTAGTAATAGCTACGCATCTGTTTCATGGCTGACAACGTCAACACCTCACTTTGACCTAACATCATATCTCTCTTAGTCAGGTCGTTGTTGCCTCTACTGTTGACTTCTCCACAATTTCTTCCTTTTAATTTGCTTTGTACAACCAGTGCTCAAAGAACAGTGTCTAGTACAAGGTCTGTGGCTGAGAAATAGCTGGGCATAGCAACTCACCTCAGTCGACAAAACAAATGCTGTTCACTTTTGTACTCTTTGATAGAATGAAGCGCACTGCCACATTTAGGTGGGTTATGTTTTGGAAATATCATCACATGCATGCATGCATGAACGCACGCACGCATGCGTGACTATACTGTGACAACACAGCATAACAGGAAAGTTACAATATGTTATTCCTTTTTTGTTACAGTGATGAGGTGAAGTGTAGTTTGGCTGGTTCCCTGACGTCATTGGTTGATACGACAACAAAGGCCTCCCTCACTGCCAGCTCCCCTCGCCACCTGCCTTCTTCATGTGCCCTCACCGAGCCTCAGTCTGAGTCGACCTATGAACTGCCATCATCAACCATGGGAGAGATCAAGAAACAGCTCCACGAACACACTCAACCACAACCAAAAAGTAAGCACTAAACACCTCCTGACAGTCTGTCATCAAGAGATATGTTTCGGCTATTACTTGAAGTAGATTAGAAGCAAATTTGTGTGTCGTCCTATGGGTACAAAAACCGGAATACTACTTGGAGAATAAACAGGACTGCTTAATAATGTAATGTAATGTTATATGTATGTTAATATTTTTGCTTCATAATAATATGTATGTTAATACATTTACTGCTGAAGATACAAACCTTTCATTATCCCTGTTAACTAATTTCTTGTGCACTTTATCCAAGATCGGCATGAAAACACTGACTATAATGTGTCATTGCCAGGTCCGACAGAAGGCCGACTTTGTCAAATCTGCTATGACAGTGCCTCTGGCTTCCACTATGGTGTGTGGTCTTGTGAAGGATGCAAGGCCTTCTTCAAGCGAAGTTTACAAGGTGGGCACTCAACACATGATTACTGAGGTGGTGTTCTGACTCAGTTATTAACATATGAATTGTGATGCAGTTGCATCTAAACAAATCCATTTAATTGATCTACCAAGCCCTTGACAATTTCAAGAAGTCCATAGAAACTGAAGAATTTATAGATTACTGATTACATCTTCCTCGTTGTTTTGATTTAAATAACATATTTAAAAATAAAGCATTCTCTTGTACATCTATTCATAATTAGTCTAGTATGTTTGTGGAGGACTTACTAACTGAAGTAGGTACTTGTTGTTGTTGTTGTTGTTTTGTTGTTGTTGTTGTTTTGTTGTAAAGTGGTTCTGCGGCAGTTTGATGAATAAAACACTCGGAGCAGCAGCTGGTGCTTGTTTACTAATACTTTGATTTGTGATAGTTCGTAAGTCAGAGCTTTCATTAGAGGAGATTTTAGCTAAGACCGTATTCTACGAGTGTTCCTGACATTTGGCCATGCACATTGTTAATGGACTAGTGATTAGTTCAGCTAAAAGAACATGTTCAGTGGTATTGATTCATTCAATTCTTCCTGCCTTTTTCTTCCATCTTTTGCTGTGGCCACTTATTGAAAACTGCTCTGTGTAGTTCTCCTGTTGACATAGGATATATAGGTGTACATTGTTTAGAATGATATATAGGTGTACATTGTTTAGAATGATATATAGGTGTACATTGTTTAGAATGATATATAGGTGTACATTGTTTAGAATGATATATAGGTGTACATTGTTTAGAATGATATATAGGTGTACATTGTTTAGAATGATATATAGGTGTACATTGTTTATAATGATATATAGGTGTACATTGTTTAGAATGATATATAGGTGTACATTGTTTAGAATGATATATAGGTGTACATTGTTTAGAATGATATATAGGTGTACATTGTTTAGAATGATATATAGGTGTACATTGTTTAGAATGATATATAGGTGTACATTGTTTAGAATGATATATAGGTGTACATTGTTTAGAATGGTTGTGTGTTATTTTACAGGTCCTGTTGACTATATCTGCCCTGCCACAAACACATGCAAAATTGACAAACACAGACGCAAGAGCTGCCAGGCTTGTCGACTTCGCAAATGTCTCACAATGGGAATGTCGAAAGGAAGTAAGTGTCTTATTGTAGGTTGTTTAGACATTATTTTCTGTTTTCTAAAGGTTACAGCCCTGCTTTTTATGCCAAATCCTGGGCCCTTTGTTTGAAAATGTTTTAATGTTAATGGCTCCATGTAAGATAGTTGGCCAGGCTGCTTGAACCTACAGTGCCTTGAGTGTTTGTAAGAACTCACTGTGTTTGTTCTGGGTGGGCACTGTGGACGTATTCACCAGCTGCATGTGAAGTTTGTACTGCGTAGTTGGGTGGTCACTTGATAGAGAATGTGTCACATATAGCAGTCAGTCTTCCAGCTAACACGCTCTATCTCTCCGCAGATTGTCGCAAAGATAAGAGCAGCAAGTCAGGGAGAGCGACAAAGAGGAAAGCTGAATTAAAAGACACAGACACGATGGATGCCAAGGTAGAGTCTTCAGTTCATATATTGTCATTGTGAGATTTGTATGCAGTGCTGTTTTACTGGGTATTTGTGAGTGGAATAGAATGGCATTGTTATTTCATTTGTGAATCCCTGTAACATTGCTATTTCATGTGTGAATCCCTGTAACATTGCTATTTCATGTGTGAATCCCTGTAACATTGTTATTTCATGTGTGAATCCCTGTAACATTGCTATTTCATGTGTGAACCCCTGTAACATTGTTATTTCATGTGTGAATCCCTGTAACATTGTTATTTCATGTGTGAATCCCTGTAACATTGTTATTTCATGTGTGAATCCCTGTAACATTGTTATTTCATGTGTGAATTCCTGTAACATTGCTATTTCATGTATGAATCCCTGTAACATTGCTGTTTCATGTGTGAATCCCTGTAACATTGTTATTTCATGTGTGAATCCCTGTAACATTGCTATTTCATGTGTGAATCCCTGTAACATTGCTATTTAATGTGTGAATCCCTGTAACATTGTTATTTCATGTGTGAATCCCTGTAACATTGTTATTTCATGTGTGAATCCCTGTAACATTGCTATTTCATGTGTGAATCCCTGTAACATTGTTATTTCATGTGTGAATCCCTGTAACATTGCTATTTCATGTGTGAATCCCTGTAACATTGCTATTTCATGTGTGAATCCCTGTAACATTGTTATTTCATGTGTGAATCCCTGTAACATTGCTATTTCATGTGTGAATCCCTGTAACATTGTTATTTCATGTGTGAATCCCTGTAACATTGCTATTTCATGTGTGAATCCCTGTAACATTGTTATTTCATGTGTGAATCCCTGTAACATTGTTATTTCATGTGTGAATCCCTGTAACATTGCTATTTCATGTGTGAATCCCTGTAACATTGTTATTTCATGTGTGAATCCCTGTAACATTGCTATTTCATGTGTGAATCCCTGTAACATTGCTATTTCATGTGTGAATCCCTGTAACATTGTTATTTCATGTGTGAATCCCTGTAACATTGCTATTTCATGTGTGAATCCCTGTAACATTGTTATTTCATGTGTGAATCCCTGTAACATTGCTATTTCATGTGTGAATCCCTGTAACATTGCTATTTCATGTGTGAATCCCTGTAACATTGTTATTTCATGTGTGAATCCCTGTAACATTGCTATTTCATGTGTGAATCCCTGTAACATTGTTATTTCATGTGTGAATCCCTGTAACATTGCTATTTCATGTGTGAATCCCTGTAACATTGCTGTTTTCATGTGTGAATCCCTGTAACATTGCTGTTTTCATGTGTGAATCCCTGTAACATTGTTATTTCATGTGTGAATCCCTGTAACATTGTTATTTCATGTGTGAATCCCTGTAACATTGCTGTTTTCATGTGTGAATCCCTGTAACATTGCTGTTTTCATGTGTGAATCCCTGTAACATTGCTGTTTCATGTGTGAATCCCTGTAACATTGCTATTTCATGTGTGAATCCCTGTAACATTGCTATTTCATGTGTGAATCCCTGTAACATTGCTAAACTGTCAACAACCAGATGTAATTTTTTTGCATTACCGAGAATGAGGATTTCACGTTGAGCTGCATAAGTCTAATGAACCAGACTATAAGGTCATTATCCAGAGAATGAATGCTCAGAATGCAAGTTCTGATTGTGATTCACTCAGCGGCCCCGTCAGGTTGTGTTTATCTCACAGCTAAGCCTCTGTCCGCGTGTTGTTTGCCGTGGCATACAGGCAGCATGATTTGTGATTAGTCGTAGCCTTGTGCTCCGACCTAGTGGCCTAAATAGAAGCCAGGCTGAGTATCAGAGGCACATTAAACAGCCCTGTACATAAAAGACACACACGGTGAGGAGTAAAGCGAATATGTTTCACTCCCACGTCTTTGATGAATTATTGACAATGCTTTTACCAACATTTGATTGCTAAGTGCCATGGAGGAATCGGCATATGAATATGCATGCATGCAAACACATGCACGCATGCCCTCAAACACACACACACACACACACACACACACACACACACACACACACACACACACACACACACACACACACACACACACACACACACATCCAATGATCATAAGATACTGTTATGTAATATATATAATAGCGTGATATTTGTTGTAAATACTTTCCACTTCTGCAATACCTGTATTACCATTTTATGAAGATTGTTAAATATTATGTTAATTAATTAGTAATATTAATATTGCTAATTTAAACATATTTGTTTGTTGACAGATGTTCAAAGATGACAGTAGAAGCCCCCAGTGCAGTCCACAACACTCATTCACTGACAGTCTGCACACATCCTTACCAGTCACCCACAACTCGTTACCAATGGCACTGTCAACATCGCCCTCTGGTGGTGACCTCAAGATAACAGAGGCACCCCCCATGCATCCCTTGGTGGAGCATCTGCTGCAGATAGACCCGCCAGTGCGTATGACAGGACACGACAACTCACAGCCAGACTCCGAGCTTGGCCTTGTCACATCCATAATCAAACTGGCAGATCTGGAACTCGTCGATATCATCAGCTGGGCAAAAGCTATACCTGGTGAGTAATGGTAATCATGCACCTGATCAGGTGGAATTACACGCACAAACATTGCAAGCTGGTTTATTTTCTTGATTGATATTGCGGTACCGTGGCTGCTGCAGATTCCTGTCACTACTTGTCATCTTATTCAAGGGCTACACGGTTGGGTCGGCTTGTATTAGTTGTCATGTGAAGTATGCACAAAATGTCCACGTTCTAGAGTAATTGAAAAAGCATAAATTGTGCAACAGTTGAAAATGTATACTTTTTTAATGGTTGTGGATTTTTCTGTTAAATACTTAATGGCATTAGACTTGGTTACCTCTAACGAAAATGCAGTTTTATGATAACCACCAACTCATTATGACTGGATCATTTGTCACTAAAATGATGAGTGACATGTGGTCCATTATCCCCCCACTAATCTAGCATGTTACTTGCAGGTTACACAGACCTGAGTCTGAAGGACCGTGTTCACCTGCTGGAGACGTGTTGGACAGAGGTGATAGTGTGTGGACTCATGTGGCGCTCCATGCCTTTCTCTGACTGCGAGAACCTTGTCTTTGCTCCTGACCTCTACTTCAATAAGTACGTTCTCTCAAATATAACATGTAAAACACACACACACACACACACACACACACACACACACACACACACACACACACACACACACACACACACACACACACACACACACACACCACCCCACCCCACACCACACCACACCACACCACACCACACACACACACACACACACACAGTGGTACATAATAGAACTATTTATGTTTCTTGGCAGATGTAGCCTCAAGTCTGTTTGTTGGATGGTGTCTTATGTGTGTATGTTGCCTTCCAGGTCACGCTGCATCCTCAGCAAGTTCTGGCCCATCTGCATGAACCTGTCTGACCTGCGCAACATCTTCCGTCGCCTCAACATCAACCGCGAGGAGTTTGTCCTCATCCGTACCATGGTCCTCCTTAATGCCGGTACGTGAGAATGGCTGTCACCCTCAATAAGGACATCTCTCTATCATAGCAGTTCCAGTGGATAGTACCTGCAGCACAGTCTTAGGGGCTTTGTAAAAAAAAAAAATAATCCCCAAAAAATTGGATGTGGGTGGGGAATAATTTTTTCCTGGTTGAAATTTTCCAATAATCTGCTTTCCAATCATTGCATTGACAATGTGTTTACAGTGAATCAATAACAATTTTGTTTTGAATTATTGATTTTATTTTATGTTTACAAAACCTATTACTAAGTGTGCAAGACGCAGGACTCGTCCTCAGAGATGTTGTCTCAGTTTAATATAGATTGTGCAGGTGAATGAATGCTAGCAGATATTGATTTGTGTAGCAGTGCAAACTTGGTCAGACGCTTATACAACATAACCTCCAGTGTGTCCGGCCATGCGTGACCACTGTGCTCACTCAGCTGTGTCACATGGTGGCTGCCCCACATTGCACAGCACTGCTGGCATCCTGGTCAGTAGCCCCAGGCATGAGGCCACACAGTGCAATGACCATTAGTAATGTCTTGTCACTGGTGATTCACAGATATTTGAGGCAGCCATTGTCATAGGCATAGTAGATATCAGTAGACTTGATTCATTTTTTTTACAAAACCACACCATAACTAACAGCCTTGAGAATCAGGTTGCAAAACAGTTCTACCTGTTGTATATGTGAACATAATTAGAAACAGTTTTATAAGATTGAATAAATGTGTAGCCAAGCGTGAACTGAGAGTCCTGCTTGTACAACAGGGTTCACAATATGACACACACACAAACTGTAATGAGCCTAACCCTTGCAGTCGACCACAACAAATGTTCTTAGCTGCCACAGTGACAATATGATTGTATGAAATGGAGTCGTGTTAATGTAACGTATTTGTCTATGTTTTGTAATAAGTTTTAAACTGATTTTTCACGAAATGAGTCTGAAATGAGACGAGATTGAAATGTAGATCTTTAAGTAAGCATGTCTGTGCTCTGTGTTATAGATATGAACATTCTGGACACGAATGATAAGTGGACGGAGATGAAGCGCAAGGTGAACGAAGCGTTCCACTACACAGTGGTGACGCGTCATGGCGGCTCCTACGATCGTCTCATGCAGATCCTCTTTGTGCTGCCTCACATCCGCAACGTGGGTCTGCAGCTGCTGCGCTGGCTCTTCCAGGTGAAGGAGGATCGAGGAGTGCTGCTGTGTGATCTGTTACAGGAGATGCTCAACGCCAACACATCGCTGCACCGACTCAACCGCAATCCAGCCGTGACACGTGTGTGACACTGACTCTACCACAGCGGCTCTAATCCAGCCGTGACATGTGCGTGACACTGTGTCACTAACTCAACCACAGCGGCTCTAATCCATCCGTGACACGTGTGTGACACTGTGTCACCAGTGTGACGGTATCATCACCAGCATGAGTGTTGTTACCAGTATGACACCATGTCATCACAAGCGATGTATATTACATCATATATTACATCATATTACATGGCAGCAGAACTTTACCTAAAACTTTGTGATGTCGCATGAATTAAACCGGTGTAATTAGTAATTAATAACTGACGTTGAATGGTCTGGTGGTAGATCAAAAGGTATGAGGGAGTTTTTGAGAGGAATGTTTTTGACACATGAGAACGTGTTCAGAAATGCTATATTGTGCACTGAAATGAACACAACCCTGACGTGTGCTGGGGTAGAACATTGTGAAAGGTTGCATTGATGGTGCGAGACATACTATCCAGACTGCGGTGATCTGTGCGTAATAGTTGTATTACCAGTAACCTGTCCAAGGTGATGCAACCAGTACCAGACTTTTTTTACTTTCCACAATCGTTGTTTATTTGTCGTCAGTTTTATGATAACTTGTGCCATATAGATACTTTTGTGCCATACAGATACTTTTGTGCCATATTTGCTAATCATGAAGAGTTCTGGTGGTGATTCCTAAACATCATGTTGTGTTCAAGTCTGTTCATTCGAGGTGTATGTGGAAGACAACACTGCCAAACAGTCTGAGGTACTGGCAAGATGTTATTGTCAGCATCTGGTGAAGAGCGAAGGCTACAGACTGAACTATCTTACTGTGATTAACTATGACTTGGGAGCTGTGGACAGAGTGAAGCTTTGTCCGAACCCTGTACGAGATGTTTTTACATCTTTTATCAAGAGTATAATTGTTAATATAATGTTAATGACAGTTTATTGACATCCTTCATGGAACTATACTTTTTGTGTTAATGTGCCCTTGAGAAGAATTTGCTGGCCCTCATTATAGTCAGCACTGCCGTACTTGGGTATTATTGAGCAGTAGGGTCTATCCTATTATTTGGGTACTATTGAGCAGTAGGGTCTATCCTATTACTTATAGGTACTGTTGAGCAGTAGGATCTATCCTATTACTTGGGTACTATTGAGCAGTAGGGTCTATCCTATTACTTATAGGTACTGTTGAGCAGTAGGATCTATCCTATTACTTGGGTACTATTGAGCAGTAGGGTCTATCCTATTACTTATAGGTACTGTTGAGCAGTAGGGTCTATCCTATTACTTGGGTACTATTGAGCAGTAGGGTCTATCCTATTACTTATAGGTACTGTTGAGCAGTAGGATCTATCCTATTACTTGGGTACTATTGAGCAGTAGGGTATATCCTATTGTGATTTGTGTAAGTATTAATGTAATATAATAACTTGGTGATGTGTAACTTTGTAGCAAAACCATAACTTATTAATATGTTGTAAATACTACAAGATGTGAATATAATGAATACCGTATGGATTTATCATGTTTCAACATGGAAAATAAAATGTTTGTAGTAATATTATAAGCTGAGTTAACCTTGTATGTCTGAACACACACCTTGAGATGGACCAAGTACTACCTGATAGAAGAACAACACACACCTTGAGATGGACCAATTACTACCTGATAGAAGAACAACACACACCTTGAGATGGACCAATTACTACCTGATAGAAGAACAACACACACCTTGAGATGGACCAAGTATTACCTGAGAGAAGAACAACACACACCTTGAGATGGACCAAGTATTACCTGAGAAAAGAACAACACACACCTTGAGATGGACCAAGTATTACCTGACAGAAGAACAACACATACACACTTTGAGATGGACCAAGTATTATCTGAGAGAAGAACAACACACGCCTTGAGATGGACCAAGTACTATCTGAGAGAAGAACAACACACACTTTGAGATGGACCAAGTATTACCTGACAGAAGAACAACACACACCTTGAGATGGACCAAGTATTATCTGAGAGAAGAACAACACACACCTTGAGATGGACCAAGTATTACCTGAGAAAAGAACAACACACACCTTGAGATGGACCAAGTATTACCTGACAGAAGAACAACACATACACACTTTGAGATGGACCAAGTATTATCTGAGAGAAGAACAACACACGCCTTGAGATGGACCAAGTACTATCTGAGAGAAGAACAACACACACTTTGAGATGGACCAAGTATTACCTGACAGAAGAACAACACACACTTTGAGATGGACCAAGTATTATCTGAGAGAAGAACAACACACACCTTGAGATGGACCAAGTATTACCTGAGAGAAGAACAACACACACTTTGAGATGGACCAAGTATTACCTGACAGAAGAACAACACACACTTTGAGATGGACCAAGTACTATCTGAGAGAAGAACAACACACACTTTGAGATGGACCAAGCACTATCTGAGAGAAGAACACACACCTTGAGATGGACCAAGTATTACCTGAGAAAAGAACAACACACACCTTGAGATGGACCAAGTATTACCTGACAGAAGAACAACACATACACACTTTGAGATGGACCAAGTATTATCTGAGAGAAGAACAACACACACCTTGAGATGGACCAAGTATTATCTGAGAGAAGAACAACACACATCTTGAGATGGACCAAGTATTATCTGAGTGAAGAACAACACACGCCTTGAGATGGACCAAGTATTACCTGACAGAAGAACAACACACACCTTGAGATGGACCAAGTACTATCTGAGAGAAGAACAGCACACACCTTGAGATGGACCAAGTACTATCTGAGAGAAGAACAACACACACTTTGAGATGGACCAAGCACTATCTGAGAGAAGAACACACACCTTGAGATGGACCAAGTATTACCTGAGAGAAGAACAACACACACCTTGAGATGGACCAAGTATTATCTGAGAGAAGAACAACACACGCCTTGAGATGGACCAAGTACTATCTGAGAGAAGAACAACACACACCTTGAGATGGACCAAGTATTACCTGATAGAAGAACAACACACACCTTGAGATGGACCAAGTATTACCTGAGAAAAGAACAACACACACCTTGAGATGGACCAATTATTACCTGATAGAAGAACAACACATACACACTTTGAGATGGACCAAGTATTACCTGAGAGAAGAACAACACACGCCTTGAGATGGACCAAGTATTACCTGAGAAGAACAACACATACACACTTTGAGATGGACCAAGTATTATCTGAGAGAAGAACAACACACGCCTTGAGATGGACCAAGTACTATCTGAGAGAAGAACAACACACACCTTGAGATGGACCAAGTATTACCTGACAGAAGAACAACACACACCTTGAGATGGACCAAGTACTATCTGAGAGAAGAACAACACACACCTTGAGATGGACCAAGTACTATCTGAGAGAAGAACAACACACACTTTGAGATGGACCAAGTACTATCTGAGAGAAGAACACACACCTTGAGATGGACCAAGTATTACCTGACAGAAGAACAACACACACTTTGAGATGGACCAAGTACTATCTGAGAGAAGAACACACACCTTGAGATGGACCAAGTATTACCTGACAGAAGAACAACACACACCTTGAGATGGACCAAGTACTATCTGAGAGAAGAACAACACACACCTTGAGATGGACCAAGTATTACCTGACAGAAGAACAACACACACTTTGAGATGGACCAAGTACTATCTGAGAGAAGAACAACACACACCTTGAGATGGACCAAGTATTACCTGAGAGAACAACACACACCTTGAGATGGACCAAGTATTACCTGAGAGAACAACACACACCTTGAGATGGACCAAGTATTACCTGACAGAAGAACAACACACACTTTGAGATGGACCAAGTACTATCTGAGAGAACAACACACACCTTGAGATGGACCAAGTATTACCTGAGAGAAGAACAACACACACCTTGAGATGGACCAAGTATTACCTGAGAGAAGAACAACACACACCTTGAGATGGACCAAGTACTATCTGAGAGAAGAACAACACACACCTTGAGATGGACCAAGTATTACCTGACAGAAGAACAACACACACTTTGAGATGGACCAAGTACATTCTGAGAGAAGAACAACACACACCTTGAGATGGACCAAGTATTACCTGACAGAAGAACAACACACACCTTGAGATGGACCAAGTATTACCTGAGAGAAGAACAACACACACCTTGAGATGGACCAAGTATTACCTGAGAGAAGAACAATCCGGACAGACTTTCCCATGTGTACACAATCTGGTGTGAGCTGAATCAATACTTGCACTAATTATTTTAATGCCAAAAAGTGTCATCACAACCATATAAACCTTCAACTCTCACTAGCACAATAAACATGAACTATAGCTTACACAGTATGTCTGTTGTGTACTGCAGCCAGTGTGGATTGTTTTTCAGTGATTCTAAGTTGTAAAGAATCTAAGCAAAATTCCAAGTTTACACATCCTAGAGGAAGAGCCCCTAAACTGTTTTTATTGTGTATTACGTTAACCAGCTATTAACTTGCAGAAAAATACGATACTTTTCTTTGAAAACAAACAAATATTGATGAACCAATAATACAGATTGTACACATTGCAATAAATAATTCCAAATAAGTATATTTTAAGTGTGCTTAAAAACTATAGAAGAGCAAATCCTAAAATACATAATGCTTGTCATATGTTGTCTTTTACTTTTTATCACATCCATATTATCATATCCTTCCTTGTCAGTGAGTAATGTTAAGATCTAAGAAAAGGCTACCCCAAGTGCTGGCCAGTTGTGACACCCTGCATAGATAGAGGTGACACCTAGTGGCAGACCAGAGGACATTTACTGAGTGCCCTGAAGTGCCTACGGTTGTACTCTGGGATACAATAAGATAAGGTCTTTGCTCTCACAGCCAGTAATGGTTTGTACAAATGCCAAATGTAATTTGCCTGAGGATCAACAGGCAATAACAAATGTGTTTTGCCACTGCAAGTGCCTGAAATGATTACCAGGACATTTGTTGGGTAGATTTATCATGATAAAACACGTCAACAATAATGATTACATTTAGACACCATATATCTGGGTCAGCCACACACATCCACACATGCACACACCTACACACGCATGCACACGCCTACACACACATGCACACGCCTACACACACAGTCACACACACACCAGGCAGGGTTCAATTGCAATTGTCAATTACACAGCTTTATAAAAAAAATTATTACAATTACAGTGGTTAAAAAAAATTCAATTACAATTAATGTGCTTCAAAAAAACAAAGACATTGCTACACAAAGGGTCAATTATAATAGTTCATAGGTTGAGTACAATTACATTGTCTCATAAAGGAATATTACCTGTATCATTACTGCTCATTTTAGACAGGGTTTTAGCTGAAATCATGCTTACAATTTTTAAATACAATTAAACAATCAATTGTAATTACTGCAGTGTGTTTTTTCAATTAAATTGTTCAAAGTAAAATCAATAACGCTGTAATTGTAATTAATTACAACTTATACAATTTAAGCAATTACAACTGAACACAATCCTACACGGTCGTGCACACACAATGTAACTATATTCCTTTTAAATAAAATAAAGTTCATGGTAAAAATGACTTACAAAATATATTATACAACATTATGAGAGAGCCAAGTCTCTAACTATTGCAATAATACAATTACTGATCATCATGTAGAGGTCAGACCACAGTGCAAAATTTTAAATGTTAACGTTTTTGTCTGATTATAAGAAAATGTGACTATAAAAAATTCTTAAAATCGTTCACAGAAACTACCATCATCTGATTGACATGCTGATAAAGTTTTGTCAAAATCACGTACCTCCAGCTCTTTTTAAACGCCCCTATGTGCGATTCCCATCAATATTTACAAAAATAGCCATGTATTCATGCACCCACGTGGCCCATAGCAAAAAAATTCCCACAAAGCCCTCCGACTGTTAAACTCTAAAAAAATGCATTATTTCAAAGCCAATAGCTTCTACAAACAAATATGCTTGTGAATATTCCTGCTTAACCGCACTTATATGTCACATCATATGAATTGTCTAATTTCACATATTGCAATTTAATATTCGTGTGAAAGAATAAACAGGAAGGTGAACTGTGGTCTGACCCCTATAGGCAGCATATGGTCTTGATCTGGGTTCATCATGACCATTATCAGTCATTATTAATCACCAGTGACATGTACACTGTATGAATGACTAATCTACAAGAGCTATTTGTGGGAGTCATTCGTTTATAACCATCCCAGTTATTGAAAGCTATCTGATCAACAATCCTGACTTGCCTGTTGCCAGAAAGTGTCGGAACAATTAAATAAATATGTGGACACGCAATTATGTGAGACATGCCACACTTCACCAGTTCAACAACACTAAAACCCCTGGGTTCACCAGAAACAACAACACTAAAACCCCTGGGTTCACCAGAAACAACAACACTAAAACCCCTGGGTTCACCAGAAACGAAACCCATGTCCCTTGCTGGAGCATTCCCACTTCTAGTTACATCAAAGCTGTTGAACCACTAAATGACACTGCGCACACACATTTGTTTCACTACATATTACGGTTGCTGTAAAAGAACATTCTACAACAGTGTTAGTCAGTAGTGGTTGTTTACCGGACAACCTCTCAACTGGAATAAACAGGTTAATGTAACCTTCATATGACCTCTGCGAAAGAACACACCCCTTTAGGGACTGTGTCACCAGAAAGAATTTGTCCCCTTGTAAACAACCCGCTGTATGCTATTTTAAACCAGCCATTGGTTGATGACCCAGTTATTGACCGGTCAGCAACATGATTGTTTGTCCAGTGGACAAAAGGCTTACAACTTTCATTTGAAGCCTTTCATGAGAGTACTTCTATACAAGGATATTTTTAAATGAGTGCTACACGATTCTGAATGACTATATTGGTGCACAATAGTTTCAAGTGTGTTTATATTTAGAAATCTGTAGTGTACATATATCTATTCAAGCTTTCCTCGATCAAGTTTCTTAGTCTGAATTGATGTATGGGAGTCAAAGTGTGTGTGTGTATGGGTGTGTGTGTGTGTGTATGGGTATATGTGTGTGGGTAGGTGTGTGTGCGCGCGTGTGTGTGTGTGTGTGTATGGGTATATGCGTGTGTGTGTGGAGGGGTAGGCATGTGCATGGGTAGGTGTGTGATTACCAGTGGAGAGTACAACAAAATGTTGTTTTGGTTGCACAATAACCTCAGACATGGATGTGATCAATTTATATTTTTACAATATCTAACTATAATCAAGCTAGCGTATGTTTGTTTGTATGTATATTTGTATTTGGTTATGCTCACGTTTTCCTTCTAGACGGCTTGCACTTCGGGCGCCAAACTTTCAGGGATTAATCTACGACCCCATGAATGAAACGTAACACCTTTATTTTTTCGAAATACCCCATATATATTAAGGTTTCTTAGTGGTTTTTATGGCATTCGCTACATAAAACGTTAACTTCCAACAACGACAAATTTGGCGGGAGAATCTTGGTGCAGCAGTTTTATATTACGTAAAACGTTAACTTCCAACAATCGCAGAAACCACACGCACGCGCGGCAACTACTTTGTCTAGCCACATTCATAAAAGCGATCACAGTCATGATAGCAATGTTTACCGATTACCTATTTGGTAAACATTGCTATCATGACTGTCATGTATGAAATACCAAGTTATCCCGTCCTGGGATTGCTATAGTTATTATAATGAAATCTAATTTAAGATGGTCTATAAAAGGACCTGAAAATATTTTCATAAATGAATTTGAACAAAGCAGTTGGAATTGAAAGAATGAATTGATTTGTATTGAGAGAATAAATGTAAATAAGGCAAGTGGACCCAGTCTCTATTGTAGTGAAGCCACATTTCACTGCCAGACTGAGATGGTTCCATCATCAGAAGACGTAGCCACGGTGCTGAAGAGAACGGGATGCCACGCCACATCAAGACAGACACTGCCTGGCTGTGTGAGAGAGGTGATCTTCCTGGCGAGATGAAAATCGTAGCACACAAGTGACCCATCGGCACTGCCACTGGCCAGGAGGCGGCCATCAGGACTGAAGTCACAGCCAACACTGTAGCCTAGAACCTGGCAGGCAAAACAATCAAACTTGTGCGATAAAACAGTAAAACTTGTGTATCAAGAACATTTATTGCCATACAAAGCTACAATTTCGAGATGGAGGAGGAAGCCATTGGCTTATCAAGAGTCCAAAAATGTTTCAGTAGCTCACCTCAAATATCTGTTATTTTTAACTTTTAAACATATTCCAATTTATAGCATTGATATATCTTCATAACCATTCAATATCTTTAAAACCTATTATTTGGTCTCCTCATGATCACTTGGTCTCTACTGTAGTGAAGCCACATTTCTTTGTTAGGCATCTTTCATAATTAAGGTGCCTCTGTCAGTTGTGAATCAGCTTCGTTGTTCTTCTTTGTGATCTTTGTAGCATATCTATGTCCTCAAGATATGTCCTCCATGCTTGAATGCAACATTACAAATGAGGCCTAACTATTACTTGATGCAGGGGTCTAATTAGATCTTTCTCTTTATATGTTATATGTCACCAAATTAGCCTGATAATTTGATTACCCTTTGAAGCAGCAACCCCACATCGTTCTGAAATGTTCTTCCTTGTTAGGCATAAATTATTTAATCCATCTCAACATGGATTCCTAAAAAACAAGGTCTTGCTTAACAAATATGTTATGTTATGCTTTTGGGACGAAATCACCAAATGGGTAGATGAGGGATCATTAGTAGATTATTATCTACTTAAATTTTCAGAAAGCTTTCGGCAGTGATAGATCAAATATCACTACTTAAATTAAAATCACTAAATGGCTAGATGAGGGATCACCAGTAGATTATTGTCTACTTTTCAGACAGCTTTTGGCAAAGTGCCAAATCAAAGATTACTACTTAAATTAAAAGCCCATGGTATCGGGGATGGCATAATCGACTGGATAGAACAATGGCTGACTAACAGAAAACAGTGTGTTGTAGTAGATGGGGAGGTTTCAAACTGAAAATCAGTTTTGAGAGGGATACCACAAGGATCAGTATTAGGACCTTTATTTTCTTAATATACATCAATGACTTGGATGATAATATAACAAGCAATGTACTGAAATTTGCGGATGACACAAAAGTGTTTAGGAAGGTAAACAATGATGGCGATAAGCAACATTTACTAAACGATGTAGACAAATTAGTTAAATGGTCTGAAAAAATGGCAGATGTTATTAAATTTTGGGAAATGTAAATGTCTACACACAGGACATGGGAACTTGGATGTGAACTATGAAATTGGACATACTGTTCTAAGTACTACCTTAAAAGAAATGGACTTAGGAATGACAATAAGTGCTGATATGAAAGTTTCAGAGCAGTGTGGTATTGCAGCTTCAAAGGGTAATCACATTTTTGGGTTGATTGGGAGAAATATAACACGTAAGGAAAAAGAGTTAATTATACTTATCTAATGATCAAAATCACGTTTTTATGATTTTAATAAAAGTTTTACTAAGTTTTACTACTTTTACTAAGCCCACTGTGCATAATATTTTATTACTTAAAGTGGAGCAGAAGCCAAGGTTTTGGGACTATGCACCTAAAAGAGATAATACAAACTAACTTTGTGCAATGTGTCCTAAAAGTGGGATATTCCAGTCATTTTGTATTAACCAGCGCAATCAATAAGCGCATGGTTAGTTTTATATGAAATTAGGTAACCTAGACTTCCTGTGACGTATTAAAATCTGCTGGTTTACAACGGACCAATACAAAGTCTCCAACAAACATGTTATTTTGTTACAAAGAGGACTAGTTTAATAAACATAGGCCATAAGTTGATTTTGGATGCAAACAGCATGGTCGTATTCTACTGGCAAGTATTGGCATAGGTGTATGCAAATATAATATTTTCATTTGGCGAGTGAATAATGCCGTAGGGTTATCTAACAGTATAGCACAGCCCATGAAAGATTATGTCTTCAACAAGGTATTTCATAAACAGGTGGAGATAAACAAGATTTATCAGTTGATTTAGACAGATTTGATAAATGGTTTGAACAGTGGCAAATGTTATTGAATTTCATGTAATGTATACATATGATAAATAAGACATGGATATATAGATGAAGGATGTACACAGATGATACATAAGACTTGGATACATAGATGAAGGATGTATACAGATGATACATAAGACATGGATACATCCATGAAGGATGTACACAGATGATACATAAGACATGGATACATGGATACATAGATGAAGGATGTACACAGTTGATACTTAAGATATGGATACATAGATGAAGGATGTACACAGATAATACATAAGAAATGGATACATAGATGAAGGATGTACACAGATGATACATAAGATATGGATACATAGATGAAGGATGTACACAGATAATACATAAGAAATGGATACATAGATGAAGGATGTACACAGATGATACATAAGACATGGATACATAGATGAAGGATATACACAGATTATACATAACACATGGATACATAGATGAAGGATGTACACAGATGATACATAAGACATGGATACATAGATGAAGGATGTACACAGATGATACATAAGACATGGATACGTAGATGAAGGATGTACACAGATTATACATAACACATGGATACATAGATGAAGGATGTATACAGCTGATACATAAGACATGGATACATAGATGAAGGATGTATACAGCTGATACATAAGACATGGATACATCCATGAAGGATGTACACAGATGATACATAAGACATGGATACATAGATGAAGGATGTACACAGATGATACATAGATGAAGGATATACACACATTATACATAAGACATGGATACATAGATGAAGGTTGTACACAGATGATACATAAGACATGGATACATAGATGAAGGATGTACACAGATGATACATAAGACATGGATACATAGATGAAGGATGTACACAGATGATACATAAGACATGGATACATAGATGAAGGATGTACACAGATGATACATAAGACATGGATACATAGATGAAGGATGTACACAGATGATACATAAGACATGGATACATAGATGAAGGATGTACACAGATGATACATAAAACATGGATACATAGATGAAGGATGTATACAGCTGATACATAAGACATGGATACATGGATGAAGGATGTATACAGTTGATACATAAGACATGGATACATAGATGAAGGATGTATACAGCTGATACATAAGACATGGATACATAGATGAAGGATGTACACAGATGATACATAAAACATGGATAAATAGATGAAGGATGTATACAGATGATACATAAGACATGGATACATAGATGAAGGATGTACACAGATGATACATAAGACATGGATACATAGATGAAGGATATATACAGCTGATACATAAGACATGGATACATGGATGAAGGATGTATACAGATGATACATAAAACATGGATACATAGATGAAGGATGCACACAGATGATACATCAGACATGGATACATAGATGAAAGGTGTACACAGATGATACATAAAACATGGATAAATAGATGAAGGATGTACACAGATGATACATAAGACATGGATACATAGATGAAGGATGTACACAGATGATACATAAGACATGGATACATAGATGAAGGATGTATACATATGATACATAAGACATGGATACATGGATGAAGGATGTACACAGATTATACATAAGACATGGATACATGGATACATAGATGAACGATGTACACATATGATACATAAGACATAGATACATAGATGAAGGATGTATACAGCTGATACATAAGACATGGATACATCCATGAAGGATGTGCACAGATGATACATAAGACATGGATACATGGATACATAGATGAAGGATGTACACAGATGATACATAAGATATGGATACATAGATGAAGGATGTACACAGATAATACATAAGAAATGGATACATAGATGAAGGATGTACACAGATGATACATAAGACATGGATACATAGATGAAGGATGTATACAGATGATACATAAGACATGGATACATAGATGAAGGATGTACACAGATGATACATAAGACATGGATACGTAGATGAAGGATGTACACAGATGATACATAAGACATGGATACATAGATGAAGGATGTATACAGCTGATACATAAGACATGGATACATAGATGAAGGATGTATACAGCTGATACATAAGACATGGATACATCCATGAAGGATGTACACAGATGATACATAAGACATGGATACATGGATACATAGATGAAGGATGTACACAGATGATACATAGATGAAGGATATACACAGATTATACATAAGACATGGATACATAGATGAAGGATGTACACAGATGATACATAAGACATGGATACATAGATGAAGGATGTATACAGATGATACATAAGACATGGATACATAGATGAAGGATGTACACAGATGATACATAAGACATGGATACATAGATGAAGGATGTACACAGATGATACATAAGACATGGATACATAGATGAAGGATGTACACAGATGATACATAAAACATGGATACATAGATGAAGGATGTATACAGCTGATACATAAGACATGGATACATGGATGAAGGATGAATACAGTTGATACATAAGACATGGATACATAGATGAAGGATGTATACAGCTGATACATAAGACATGGATACATAGATGAAGGATGTACACAGATGATACATAAAACATGGATAAATAGATGAAGGATGTATACAGATGATACATAAGACATGGATACATAGATGAAGGATATATACAGCTGATACATAAGACATGGATACATGGATGAAGGATGTACACAGATGATACATAAAACATGGATACATAGATGAAGGATGTACACAGATGATACATAAGACATGGATACATAGATGAAAGGTGTACACATATGATACATAAGACATGGATACATAGACGAAGGATGTACACAGATGATACATAAGACATGGATACATAGATGAAGGATGTATACATATGATACATAAGACATGGATACATGGATGAAGGATGTACACAGATTATACATAAGACATGGATACATGGATACATAGATGAACGATGTACACATATGATACATAAGACATAGATACATAGATGAAGGATGTATACAGCTGATACATAAGACATGGATACATCCATGAAGGATGTACACAGATGATACATAAGACATGGATACATGGATACATAGATGAAGGATGTACACAGATGATACACAAGATATGGATACATAGATGAAGGATGTACACAGATAATACATAAGAAATGGATACATAGATGAAGGATATACACAGATGATACATAAGACATGGATACATAGATGAAGGATGTATACAGCTGATACATAAGACATGGATACATAGATGAAGGATGTACACAGATGATACATAAAACATGGATACATAGATGAAGGATGTACACAGATGATACATAAGACATGGATACATAGATGAAGGATATATACAGCTGATACATAAGACATGGATATATGGATGAAGGATGTATACAGATGATACATAAAACATGGATACATAGATGAAGGATGTACACAGATGATACATAAGACATGGATACATAGATGAAAGGTGTACACATATGATACATAAGACATGGATACATAGATGAAGGATGTACACAGATGATACATAAGACATGGATACATAGATGAAGGATGTATACATATGATACATAAGACATGGATACATGGATGAAGGATGTACACAGATTATACATAAGACATGGATACATGGATACATAGATGAACGATGTACACATATGATACATAAGACATAGATACATAGATGAAGGATGTATACAGCTGATACATAAGACATGGATACATCCATGAAGGATGTACACAGATGATACATAAGACATGGATACATGGATACATAGATGAAGGATGTACACAGATGATACACAAGATATGGATACATAGATGAAGGATGTACACAGATAATACATAAGAAATGGATACATAGATGAAGGATATACACAGATGATACATAAGACATGGATACATAGATGAAGGATGTATACAGCTGATACATAAGACATGGATACATAGATGAAGGATGTATACAGCTGATACATAAGACATGGATACATCCATGAAGGATGTGCACAGATGATACATAAGACATGGATACATGGATACATAGATGAAGGATGTACACAGATGATATATAAGATATGGATACATAGATGAAGGATGTACACAGATAATACATAAGAAATGGATACATAGATGAAGGATGTACACAGATGATACATAAGACATGGATACATAGATGAAGGATATACACAGATTATACATAACACATGGATACATAGATGAAGGATGCACACAGATGATACATAAGACATGGATACATAGATGAAGGATGTATACAGATGATACATAAGACATGGATACATAGATGAAGGATGTACACAGATGATACATAAGACATGGATACGTAGATGAAGGATGTACACAGATGATACATAAGACATGGATACATAGATGAAGGATGTATACAGCTGATACATAAGACATGGATACGTAGATGAAGGATGTATACAGATGATACATAAGACATAGATGAAGGATATACACAGATTATACATAAGACATGGATACATAGATGAAGGATATACACAGATTATACATAAGACATGGATACATAGATGAAGGATGTACACAGATGATACATAAGACATGGATACATAGATGAAGGATGTATACAGATGATACATAAGACATGGATACATAGATGAAGGATGTACACAGATGATACATAAGACATGGATACGTAGATGAAGGATGTACACAGATGATACATAAGACATGGATACATAGATGAAGGATACATAAGACATGGATACATAGATGAAGGAAGTATACAGATGATACATAAGACATGGATACATGGATGAAGGATGTATACAGATGATACATAAGACATGGATACATGGATGAAGGATGTATACAGATGATACATAAGAAATGGATACATAGATGAAGGATGTACACAGATGATACATAAGACATGGATACATAGATGAAGGAAGTATACAGATGATACATAAGACATGGATACATAGATGAAGGAAGTATACAGATGATACATAAGACATGGATACATAGATGAAGGAAGTATACAGATGATACATAAGACATGGATACATGGATGAAGGATGTACACAGATGATACATAAGACATGGATACATAGATGAAGGGTGTACACACATGATACATAAAACATGGATACATAGATGAAGGATGTACACAGATGATACATAAGACATGGATACATAGATGAAGGAAGTATACAGATGATACATAAGAAATGGATACATAGATGAAGGATGTACACAGATGATACATAAAACATGGATACATAGATGAAGGATGTACACAGATGATACATAAGACATGGATACATAGACGAAGGGTGTACACAGATGATACATAAGACATGGATACATAGATGAAGGATGTATACAGATGATACATAAGACATGGATACATGGATGAAGGATGTATACAGATGATACATAAGACATGGATACATGGATGAAGGATGTACACAGATGATACATAAGACATGGATACATGGATGAAGGATGTACACAGATGATACATAAGACATGGATACATGGATGAAGGATGTACACAGATGATACATAAGACATGGATACATAGATGAAGGATGTATACAGATGATACATAAGACATGGATACATAGATGAAGGATGTACACAGATGATACATAAGACATGGATACATAGATGAAGGATGTATACAGATGATACATAAGACATGGATACATGGATGAAGGATGTATACAGATGATACATAAGACATGGATACATAGATGAAGGAAGTATACAGATGATACATAAAACATGGATACATAGATGAAGGATGTACACAGATGATACATAAGACATGGATACATAGATGAAGGAAGTATACAGATGATACATAAGAAATGGATACATAGATGAAGGATGTACACAGATGATACATAAAACATGGATACATAGATGAAGGATGTACACAGATGATACATAATACATGGATACATAGACGAAAGGTGTACACATATGATAGATAAGACATGGATACATAGATGAAGGATGTACACAGATGATACATAAGACATGGATACATAGATGAAGGATGTACACAGATGATACATAAGACATGGATACATGGATGAAGGATGTATACAGATGATACATAAGACATGGATACATAGATGAAGGATGTACACAGATGATACATAAGATATGGATACATAGATGAAGGACGTATACAGATGATACATAAGACATAGATACATAGATGAAGGATAGAAATGTATCAACCTTGTTTTTAAACATATTCACGCTGCTAGCATTTACACAACCTGTAGATAATTTGTTAGGGTTAACCCTAATGTAATATGTAATGAAACTTATAGCAACTTTTTTGATACCTTAACATCACACAATCTTTACCCCCAAATAACTCTTCCCACTAGATTTACAAGAACCAATGGAACACGGATAAACAACTTTTTCTGTAAACTTGGTAAAGCTGTATTAGAAAGTACGGCAGGGATATTAACTAAAAGATTCTCTGATCATCAGCCATACTTCATGATTTTAGACATTACCCAAAAGACAGAACCTCCTCTTAAATATGTAAAAATAAATATATTAAGCACAGAGGCAATGCAGAATGTTAGACATGAAATTAAATCAGACAACATTTACAATAAACTTAATCAAATCCCAAATGCTAATCCAAATTAAAATTATGATATAATATATAAAGAAATCTTATCGTCTAAAACTAAGCACATGCCAGGTAAATTAATAAAATTTTATAAATATAAGCATAAAAAATCTACATGGATTACTCAGGGTTTGCTCAAGTTAATCTGATACCGAGATAAACTTTATTAACAATTAAAATCAACTAACCCAAATTCACCTAACTATGAAACAATTAGCATTAACCTTAAAACGTATAATGGAATATTAAATTCATGCAGTAAAATTGAGATATTATTGCACTGACGATGCAGGTCTACATCTGTTCAAAATGATTTAAATAATTGTAAACAGTATGTTGAAATTGAAGAAATAAAATCTAAAATTCTTTCAATAGCAGTTGGTGTCCCACAAGGTTCAATCCTTGGGCCATTGTTATTTATTATATATATAAATGACTTCTCACAAGCCAGTAGCATATTTAAATTTATAATGTATGCAGATGACACAATGTTATTTAGTACTTTAACATCTTTTAGGGATAATACACAAGAAAACACAATTGAATCTTTAATAAATGCTGAACTTTCCAAAGTTGTTGAATGGCTAAATATAAATAAACTATCACTAAATAAAACTAAATATAAATGTATGATTTTTCATGTCCCCAGTAAAGGTATACATTCCCTTACACTTAAAATAGATAATACAAATATTAAAAAAGTGGATGAATTTAATTTCTTAGAGTTAACCCTGGATTCAAATTTAAATTGGAAAAAAACATACAGAAAAAATATATAATAAATGTGCAAAAATTATTGGCATATTAAATAGGCTAAAATATGTCTTACCTCTAGAAATATTTTGTTTTTATAACTCATTAGTATTATCCTATATAAACTATTGTATTATGGCATGGGGTTATAAAGGAAAGAGATTAATGAAAATTCAGAAAAAAGCTGTTCGTGTAATAACTTTAAGTAGATATAATTCACATACTGAGCCAATTTTTAAGCAACATAATTTGTTCAAAGATCAATTCAAGTTACAAGAATAAAATTTTTATTTAAATACATTCATTGAAATTTACCTGTTTATTTCTTAAACTGGCAGATTACTCCAAATGTTAATATACACCTTCATGACACTCAGAAATCTAAAAATATACATACTTCCAGAACTAAACATGAATTTGCAAAAAAATTTCTTAAATATAATTTGCCATAAATTATAAACGACACTCCTGATATAGTGAAAGAAAAGATATACACGCATAACCTGTGAGGTTTTACAATTTATGCAAACAATGTTCTCATGAAAATACATAAAAACACATGTACAATTCCAAATTGTTATTCATGTCACCGAAATCAGCAATGCTAATTGTTGATAAATGGATGGAAACTCAAGTGCACTGTACAAACACACATTTGATTATATCAACAGGTATAACAAAAAACACTTACTGCCAGATAAAATCCACACGCCTACATAATTGAGATAGATATGTAATTAAAAAGGCCAAAAAAATAATAAATTAATTTGTAATAACTGGGGTGGCTCCTATGATGGAGCCACTGACCCACTGTTTTAAAATTAACAGGTCTTTGTTTTAATTAATTATGGTTTTCTATACTGGTTTCAAATAAAGATGTATGCACACTTGTATTATTATATATGTATATCTATTTTATTTGTGTAAATGCATATCCCTAATATTTGTATTGGTTCATTATTTGTTATTTTTTTGAGTAAAAAATAAACTTCTTGTTCTTGTTCTACTGTCCTCTGTGAGAAAGCATATCTAAATCCTTCTTATGATTATGATCTCCAAGTTTGTACTGTGTACAGTATTGTAAATGAGGCTTAATTATTGCTTTATACAGAGGGTAACTTGCAACAGTGTAATAGCCATATGTTATAGTACATATGTTATAGTACATATGTTATAGTACATATGTTATAGTACATATGTTATAGTACATAGACTTCGCTGCCATTTTCCCACTGATTTTTTTGCCGGACCCAGTCAACAATAATTTAATAGTTAAGTTTGACGATTTCACCAAAACTAAATAATGCATTTGCACAAACGAGCCATAGTGGATATTAGATACAATAGACACTTGTGACTTCATAAGCTAGAACTACAAGAGGCTGGCACCAGGGTCATTCTGTTCACACAACTGGTTCATTACCCAAACCACAACTTTATGTTTTTCGCTACATCATCACCAATTATTTGTAACATCTAACATTTGTGTGGATACAAACTGTGTGGAAATCCTTTCAAATGCTTCACATCCACTGATAAACTGTCTAGTTTACCTGGGAGTCATTTGTACTTATTGTGTTTAACCTTCTTCCGGTGTGACAACACAGAACAGTAGTGAGATTGATGGGAACTCGCCAAGATCATAAATCAACCTATTTGTTTACATGCACCCATATCCTAATGCACATTTGTTTACATGCACCCATATCCTAATACACATTTGTATTATTATTAGACTAGCATTTATGCATCATCTCATAAAAAATAAAAACCCGTAAAAAAGGCTACAGCTACGTGATAATAACCAGGTTATAATTTGTTTAGAATACAACTTACACCAGCATCATTTATTACGGATAACCCATAGAGACTGGAGGCAATGACAAAGGCTTCTACAACATGAAAGACAGGGCCAGATATGCCATCTACGGATTACCCATATTCAATACATTTTTTAAAAAGATTCTTTTGTGGAATACAGCTGTATCCTGCATTTATTCAGATTTATTTCAAAATTATGGAAAAATTGCCTTGAACATTTCTGGTGAAACCGGGTAGATTTTGTTTTGATGTAGGTATATTTTGTAGCTTGACAGATGGCGTCACTCAGTCAGAATAGGAATGCAACATTACTGTCTGAGTAACCAATGAAAACAGTTATACGGATTTATACAGGATTTCAAGTAAAAATTATGGATTTCAACCCAAACAAAACAGCATGACTGCAGGAATAGACACAACATGAACAGAACAAACCTGGTGGGCATCAAAGCGTTTACACTTGTTCATTTTGTACGGCTTGATGGTAGAAAACAGAGCAATGTATCCGCCCTGTGTCTGAGAAACAAACTGTGCCTCTGACGGGTGCATGCGCAGGCGTGTGCACGTGTAGCGTTCCTGGCAACATCCACATATTAACTGGTTGTGTTTCGTAAACAACTTTAATGTGAGAAAGGTGAATGTCTTCATGCATAATATAATCCATGTCACATTAAATATTAACTCGCCATGTCTTAGAAACAAATTTAACTTCATGCATATGTAATTCACCACATCTTGCTGTTGTTCCAACCAAATATCTTCTGGTTTTATTCCACATTGCAAATAAAGAAGAAAACAAATTATATAAAAAACATTGTGTTTCATTAGGTATTAAGATCAAGGACACCAATGATGAGATGGCTGCACTGGCACGCATCCAAGCATGTATTGGAGAACTAAAAGCATGGATGACTTATCATCGTCTTCAGCTGAATGACGATAAGACTGAAGTGCTTGTGATCACCGAGCTCGGCTAGCAAGCACAGTCTGACTGATGTCGTCATTGGTGACAGCATCCTCCAGCCTACTGCCATCGCTCCCAACACCGGAGTGATGTTTGACAGTGAACTCAGCATGAAATCTCAAGTGTCGAAACTGTGCAAGGTAGCATACTTTCACCTACATCGGATTCGCTCCATCAGAGATTGCTTGACACAACATGCCACTGAACTCCTGGTTCACTCCCTTGTCATATCGCGACTGGACTATGGAAATGGCCTCCTTTATGGTGTACCTGACCAGTTACTGGACAAGCTGCAGAGAGTCCAGAATGTGGCAGCTCGCATTGTGGTCAGAGCCAGTCGCTATGACCACATCACATACATCCTAGAGACTCTCCATTGGCTTCCTGTCCGGTACCGTATTGAATACAAGGTCTTACTGATGACGTTCAAAGCTCTTCATCTGCTTGCGCCGAGCTACATCGCAGACCTGCTCCAGTTCTACCAACCCTACAGAACATTGCGATCCTCATCAGACTCTCTTCTGACTGTACGCAGTGCACATCTGTGCCATTATGGTGATCGTGCCTTCTGCATCGCTGCTCCTCGCCTGTGGAACAGTCTACCCCATGAGATGCGAAAATGTGACTCTCTATACACCTTTAAAAGACTCTTAAAAACTATCTTGTTTAAACGCGCTTATTATTCTTAAATGTCAAATTTATTCGACTTTTAGTGCTATGTCCTATGAACTTGGATTTGCTGTTTTTTATGTTTTTATTTATTTATCTATTATAATCGTGACTGTTTTTAACTATATTTGTGTCAGCGCCTTTGAACAGGGTCACCTGGATCCATGGCGCTCTAAAAGTGCTCTAATTATTATTATATTATTATTATTAGGCCGTGCAGCCAAAATTCGGGTTGCATTACGATTCATGATTTGTTCACCAAAATGTTTAACATTTTAGCATAACAATCAGAAGTACAATGGAGACAGCAAAAAACATTTTCCGTTTACAAAATCAATAATATAATGCAGTTCAAAAAGCATGCACTACTTCTAGTCCATACTAGAAATACCATGGCATTTACATTTCCTAGTGGCTCCATCTTGTGGATAAGTGTATACTATTTTCACTTGCATACTAGCTGCTTTTTACAATTACACATCATTGTTCAATGCAAATTTAATTCACCTAGATATAAGCCTTGAAAAATATACTATTCACACTGTTATTGCATGTACGCCTGTAATAATTTGTTGGGGTCAAAATTGTTCCATTTGACACACTTTTGTGATTAATTATATACATAATTTGGCACTTCTCTAAAATCCTTGAAATTGTTCTTTTTAACATGCAAAATGTATAGTAACCATGCACAATGCATGCAAGATGTATAGCAACCATGCACAATGCATGCAAGATGTATATTAATCTACGGAACATGTTAAAAACACATGTTAAAAAGGTGTGTAAAATTAATGTGTTTTTAATTGAATTGTGTCTGTTTAACTTAGCTTAATCTTGTTACCTGTGCTACCTGTGTGTGCTACCTGTGTGTGCTACCTGTGTGTGCTACCTACCTGAGTGTTCTACCTGAGTGTGCTACCAGAGTGCGCTACCTGTGTGTGCTACCTGTGTGTGCTACCTGTGTGTGCTATCTGTGTGTGCTACCTGTGTGTGCTACCTGAGTGTTCTACCTGAGTGTGCTACCAGAGTGCGCTACCTGTGTGTGCTACCTGTGTGTGCTACCTGTGTGTGCTACCTGTGTGTACTACCTGAGTGTGCTACCTGTGTTTGTGCTACCTGAGTGCGCTACCTGTGTGTGCTACCTGAATGTGCTACCTGTGTGTGCTACCTGAGTGTGCTACCTGTGTGTGCTACCTGAGTGTGCTACCTGTGTGTGTGCTACCTGTGTGTGCTACCTGAGTGTGCTACCTGTGTGCGCTACCTGTGTGCGCTACCTGTGCATGCTACCTGTGCGTGCTACCTGTGTGTGCTACCTGTGTGTGCTACCTGTGTGTGCTACCTGTGTGTGCTACCTGTGTGTGCTACCTGAGTGTGCTACCTGAGTGCGCTACCTGTGTGCGCTACCTGTGTGTGCTACCTGTGTGTGCTACCTGTGTGTGCTACCTGAGTGTGCTACCTGTGTGTGTGCTACCTGATTGCGCTACCTGTGTGTGCTACATGAGTGTGCTACCTGTGTGTGCTACCAGAGTGCGCTACCTGTGTGTGCTACCAGAGTGAGCTACCTGAGTGTGCTACCTGAGTGTGCTACCTGTGTGTGCTACCTGAGTGTGCTACCTGTGTGTGTGCTACCTGATTGCGCTACCTGTGTGTGCTACCTGAGTGTGCTACCTGATTGCGCTACCTGTGTGTGCTACATGAGTGTGCTACCTGTGTGTGCTACCTGAGTGTGCTACCAGAGTGCGCTACCTGTGTGTGCTACCAGAGTGAGCTACCTGAGTGTGCTACCTGAGTGTGCTACCTGAGTGTGCTACCTGTGTGTGCTACCTGAGTGTGCTACCTGTGTGTGCTACCTGAGTGTGCTACCTGAGTGTGCGTGCTACCTGAGTGTGCTACCTGTGTGTGCTACCTGAGTGTGCTACCTGAGTGTGCTACCTGTGCGTGCTACCTGTGCATGCTACCTGTGTGTGCTACCTGTGTGTGCTACCTGTGTGTGCTACCTGTGTGTGCTACCTGAGTATGCTACCTGAGTGCGCTACCTGTGTGTGCTACCTGAGTGTGCTACCTGTATATTAAATTCAAAATGAAAATGCGGTGAAACGTGTCATGGCAAATGTATATCAAACAATCAATAGTTTATTCTAGACTCAACAGAATACATATATCTTATATGTGATTCTAATTTCTGTATGTTATTGTTAAGCAGACATTAAAAATAGTACATAATTATGTGATGCTGTAGATACAGTTTATCCAGTTGCCTGTAGTGTGTGAACGGTTTAAGTAACATGCAGTCACCATAAAAAAGTGCATATTTGAAATGTTGAAATCGTCATAAGAATTGATAGCGATCGTTAGATCGGGCAACTTGAGTTGAGAAAGTGTGAATATCCTTAGTCCTATAGATTAGTACATAGAGCCAGGCCACTTTTTCGTTGAGCTAGCATGTCATAGTGGATACTTATCATCAAACCCTTAACCAGCTGTCTACACCTCTGCCTGTCGTCTGCCGCCCTTCGTGTCTCTGAGAAGTCCAGGCCTGTCCACTCTCTGATGTTGTCCCAGCACCTCTTCCTCTGTCTTCCTCTTCTTCTTGTTCCCCTAACGGTGCCTTGCAGGGTTGTCTTTGTCATGCCAGATGTTTGTGAGATGTGCCCATACCATTTCCAGCTTCCATCTCTTTACCGTGGTCAGGAGATCTTCATAGGGCCCGATGGCTTGTTGCCTTCTGTTGTGGACTTCTTCGTTGGTTACATTCGATAGCACCTCATTTCCATGGCTTGTACTCTTCTTTGTAGTTCAGCTGTAAGAATCCATGTCTCGCATGCACATAGAAATATTGACATGGCAAATGATCGCATCAGTCTGATTTTAGATCAAAGGGTGATCTTTTTATCTTTCCATATTGGTTTCAGTCTTGTCATCACTGCTGTTGTCTGGGCAATCCTTGAAATGATCTCAGGTTTGGATCCCTCATCTGTGATAACTGAACCCAGGTACTTGAACTTGGACACTGTTTCTAAACTTTGTCTTCCCACGATGATCTTCTTGTTGATGCCATTGGTGTTGTTGGTCATTAGCTTGGTTTTCTCAACACTAATTTCCATTCCGTAGGATGCAGATGTTTTGTCGAGGCGGCTCACTAGGTCAGCTCCTGTTCATCCCCTGCTAAACCATCGATAACATCTGCAAAGCGTAAGTTTGTTACTGTCCTGCCTCCGGTGCCGACTGTTCCTATGTGATCTTCAAGGGCGTCAGTCATGATCCCTCCAAAAATATGTTAAATAGAGTGGGTGAGAGAAGACAGCCCTGGTGGACTCCAATGCTGGTGCGAAACCATTCCCCCAAGTTGCCATTTACGAGGACTGCGCTGGTGGCTTTGTCATATAGGTGTTTTATGATTCGAACAAAGTTGACACCAATGTTGTATTTCCTCATGGTTGCCCATAAAGCTGCATGCCATACCCTGTCAAATGCCTTCTTGAAGTCAATAAAGACATTGTAGAGATCTTTTTGGTGTTGCATGTACTTTCCACAGATGATTCTAACGTTGAAAATGTTCTCTGTAGTACTGTGTCCTGCTCGAATGCTGGCCTGTTCTTCAGTGATGGTGTTCTCCGCTTGTGGCTTGAGCCTATTAAGGATGATCTTCAACATGACTTTACTTGGGTGGCTGATGAGGCTGGTTGTCCGGTAGTTTTGACACAATTGTAGGTTGCCTTGTGTTTGGAAGTGTGATGACCATTGATTGGGTCCATGGAGTAGGCCAATCTCCTGTCTGCCAGATCTTATTGCAGATTGTTGTGAGGATGTTAGTCACAGCTTCTCCCCCAGCTGGTAGTAATTCAGCTGGTATGTCAACTCCAGCTGATTTCCCTTTCTTCGAGGATTTAACTGCACCTCCACTTCTTCACAAAGAATTGGGAAGTGGATACTAGATAGGTTTGAAAAAATCAAACAGAAGAGACTTTTAAATCCTAGTTTTTGTATCAAGGAAACTGGAGCTGAATTTGTAGCTTAGTCATCATAATTTTTAGTCTGTCCGCACAATGTGATGACTGACCTGGAATATCTGATTTGACAAGACAACACCGCTGTTGAAGTGCCATGCCATGATGCTCCTGTCTGCTGAGTCTCGGGCAACCGTGTCAGTGCAACACAGAAACTCTGAGCCGTCTCGCAGAAACACTATGTCCTGCACCTGCAAGAGGTCAAGGTAACAAAATTTAAACTAATAATAAAAAACTTCTACCTTCCGTCCCAGAATTCATGGCTGCCAATGGCAGGCAAAATGTTGAGTAAGTAATCTAAACACTTGTGGAAGAAGTTTTAAAGTTGTCAACCGATACGTACAGATGCATACACTAGGGAGCTAAGGAAGGAAGGAAGGAAGGCATGGTTAAAATCTTCAGATGATAGCTTCAATCAAGAATCAATCTAGAATATTTTAATTGTGTATCGCTTCATGCACAAATGTGTTTGAATTTATAAGATTCTTCAAAAGTCAGGTACAAAATAATAGGCAACAGTAATTTCTTAAATCAGCAAGGAAGTAGCTGTTCTTTGAAAGGAATTTGTTAGAGCAACTAATGAGGGCATTGGTAGCATTAATTATTTAAACTATTTGCACCAGGAGGAATCTTGAAGATGGCCCAGAAAGGACAAATGGAGATCTTGATGGGCTACATATAGTAGTTAATTAGTAAGATGATTGACAGCAAGTCAAAACACAGGAGAGTTCAACATTAAGATGCATGATGCAGATGGGTATACATGTATAATGCAGATGGGTATACATGTATAATGCAGATGAAATTAGATAGAGGGCATTATTGACTAGTTTGTTCCCTCTAAAAACAATGGTCTTGGTCCAAGAAAAAACGTATATCAATTGCACCAAAGCATATGATTCCAGCATGTACAAGAAGTATACAACAATAATGACAGAGACATTTAAACAGATCTACTTCGGAAATTAGACAATACAAATAAAACTGGCAGATAATCTGGACATAACATTAAATTTGATGGGGCTGAATAAGAACGACATATATGGCAGTTAATTATAACTCATTAAATAATATGTCCGGAAATAGAGAAGACAAAGATGATAAATCAACAGATACTTGGCGATTACAAGGAAATAATTTTTTTTTAATATTAAATACTTATGAAGAAATTTCTACAAATGTTTCCTTCAAACTTAAAGAAAAATAATCTACGTTACAGAACATTAGTAAAAGGAAACTACTCAATGTTAGTTACAATAAATATGGTTTACAAGTACCACTACCACAATAAACTATATAACTTTATGACGAAAACAATGAGACTTTGCAGATAGCCATTTTAATAAGAACACCCAAAATTTTCTTGACAAAAAGTAAATCGGAATTTGGAAGTAAATCTTAGCTAGTCACAGGTTCAACAGAACTGGGGTCTGATCAAATGGCTTTGCTGATCAAATCAGCAAATTCTAGGATAAACCACAGCTTTATTATTTGACTTGTGAAATAACAAAACAATAAAAAGACAATTTTATTTAACTGAGTGTCAAATTGTCAAGAACTTTGCTAAGCTGTCTCAGATTCTTCTCTATGCAAAGATATATGAGTTAAGAATTTTAACAAGTGAGAAATGCTGTAATGTATGTTACATAAAGTTATGTAACATGTACATAGCAGTTATAACAAATTGCTTTTATAAAGGTACATTCTTACATAGCGTCGATCCAGTCCTCGAGACTGTTCAATAAAAGCACTTTACACTTCACCCCCTGGCAGACCTGTTCCTTTACACTTCACCCCCTGGCAGACCTGTTCCTTTACACTTCACCCCCTGACAGACCTGTTCCTTTACACTTCACCCCCTGGCAGACCTGTTCCTTTACACTTCACCCCCTGACAGACCTGTTCCTTTACACTTCACCCCCTGGCAGACCTGTTCCTTTACACTTCACCCCCTGGCAGACCTGTTCCTTTACACTTCACCCCCTGGCAGACCTGTTCCTTTACACTTCACCCCCTGGCAGACCTGTTCCTTTACACTTCACCCCCTGACAGACCTGTTCCTTTACACTTCACCCCCTGGCAGACATGTTCCTTTACACTTCACCCCCTGGCAGACCTGTTCCTTTACACTTCACCCCCTGGCAGACTTGTTCACTCCAACGCCATGTCGACTTCTCTGGGAAGACTATTCATTCACATATCCACCTCTGTCAGTAGCCATGTATTCATTTATACAGCTGAATGAACTGTGGCAATGTGGGGTGGCATTGTGGTTAGAACATTGGACTCTCAATCGAGAGAACTCTCTTTTGAATCCTCTTGCTGCTGTTTCGAAGCTTGGGCAATTTAATTCATGTCACATTGTTTCAGCTGTATAAATGGCTATACAAAGTTAAGTGTATGTGAACAAAGTGTCTTCGCGAAGTAATAGCCCCTTCCCATTACACTACCACGCTACCTGGTGGATTAAAATGGAACGTAAAGATTCGAGTAACAGAACTACAAGCCTATACATTAAGCAGCGAGATGTTCTCGGAGTTACCTTACCTTAGGCTACCTTAGAATGGTTCTGATCATAGGATCCTCATCCTTGTGTCTCCTCATTGATCAGATCTTCATTATCTAACAATAATTCAAAGAGTTCCAGTTCCAGTTATAAACGGTGCTTCAAAGTTATATAATTTGTTCAGGCGTTTTTTTTATTGAATTTATGGATTTGGCTTGTACTACTGATTCAGGGAGGGTATTTCATGGCTCAGTCACTCTGAGAGGGAAGGCATTTTTTCTTACATTTATAATTGATCTTTGGGTAAACAATGTTAGCGTATAACCTCTATTCCCTGTCCTGAAAGATGCTTCCTCTCATTTTAAAAGTATAAGTGTGGATTCATGGTCATATAATTTGTGCATAATTTAAAAACGTCTATCATGTATTCTCGCAAACATCTGTATGCTAGTGAAGATAGTTTCAAGGATTTTAGTCTTTCTACATAAGTTAGGTTATTCATATTGGTAATTGTTTGGTTTCACTTCTTTGCACATTTTCAATTGCAATAATGTGCTTGTTCTTGTACTGGTACCACACTGCTGGACAATTCCAATGTTCCTAGTGTGACATTCAGACAAAAAAAAAATTTCTTAAAAAATTGGCAGATACATGTTCATTTATTGCTAACTGTTTTAATTGTTATCATATCATTGTTCTACATGTTGCTTAATAGTTAGGGTAGGACAAATACTTTTGTCATCGTTAATAAATTATTTATATATATTACATGAAGCGTTACATGTGACACAGAGAAATCAAAACTCAGACAGGTGCATTAGTTATTACAAAAAGTCTGTGGAAGAATGGAATGTTAATAAATTGCTTTATCATATTTAAGATTGTGTATAGGTATACTATGTGTGTATAGGTATACTATGTGTGTATAGGTATACTATGCTTATGTACATGACTGTGATTGGTTATTTTTTTCATAAAAAATATATATGTGGCATTATGTGTGTGTGACACATTTTTATTACGTGTGAATTATCAAGTCTGTATAATTACCATTATCAAGTCTGTATAATTACCATTATCGAGTTCCGAGGTCCGATTATCTAAAACTTTAATGAGTTGGAGGACAGTTGAATGCCCAAAATATAAAACTACAGTATATTGTTTAGGGCACTATTTTCCTTCATTTATTCAAAGATATGATTTCTAATGATCCATGCATTGTAAAGATGTGATTTATAATGATCCATGCATTGTAAAGATGTGATTTATAATGATCCATGCATTGTAAAGATGTGATTTATAATGATCCATGCATTGTAAAGCTTACTCTATGAAAATTGTTTGCTAACGATTTATTTCCTTTTTTATATATTGCTGCTATTTGCCCTTCTTTCTAATCATTTGGAATATTAGCTGTTTTTATCAATGTTTCAGATATTATCCATAATGGGTGACAGATCGATTTCAATAATTCCACCAATAGTCTGGCTCCTGTCATCTGGACCAGGGGATTCACAAATGTTTAGGTTTATTAACACCAATAATGTTTTACTTTGGTACTTCCCCTGGTTTTTCTGTTGTAAATATGCTAACGAAGTAGGTTGCAAGAATATTTGCTTTTTTCCCATCATATGATACTGTTTAGTACGTGGGATTTATTGGATCTACATTTAATTTTCCAATTCCTGGTTTGATTGTAGTTTTTAATTTATAATATTGCCAGAAGTCTTTTGGGTAGGTTTTTTTGCTTGATTTGCTAAGCCTCTTTCAAACTCCTTTCAAAGTTTTCGTGTTAAGGCTCTAACTTTGTTTCTAATTTACAACACTCTAAGTATTTATTCCCATCCCTTGTTTCCATCAAATCAGTTTTTTAGTGTTTGCATTCAGGGGGAAATTATCCTTCCTGTAGTTAGAAATTTCTTTTTATGGTATGTATTTTTCTTCTAATAAAATTAATTCTGTCTTAAGGATTTCCCATTTTCTAGTTACATTATCATCGGAATCTTTAAATTAAATTTTCCAATCTATATTTGAAAACTCAATCCTGATACCATCAAAATCTGTTTTTGTAAAACTTTCTTCTTTTAGTGTAATTATTTAGTTTGACTTTACCAAAAATTTCAAATGTTAGTATACAATGGTCATATCTTCCTAAGGGGTTGAGATATTCTACATCAAACCTGAAACTGAATCTTTAATTTCCATTATAATCCACCAGGTAGTGTAGTGGTAATTGGAAGGGTCTGTTGCAGCATGGCTGAATGCTTCCCACAGAAGTCGAGATGGTGTTGGAATGAACAGGTCTGCCATTGGGTGAAGCATAAATCCCAAGGACTGGATACCGCTGGACACTGCGGTATATAAGCACGAAACTTTACCTTTGGGGTGAACGAAATTGCCAAAGCTTCAAAACGACAACAAGAGGATTGGAATTGGGTTCTCTTGATTGAGAGTCCAACGTTCTAACCACTGTGCCATGGCGCCCCACGATGTTCTAACCACTGTGCCATGGCGCCCCACGATGTTCTAACCACTGTGCCATGGCACCCCACGATGTTCTAACCACTGTGCCATGGCACCCCACAACGTTCTAACCACTGTGCCATGGCGCCCCACGATGTTCTAACCACTGTGCCATGGCGCCCCACGATGTTCTAACCACTGTGCCATGGCACCCCACGACGTTCTAACCACTGTGCCATGGCGCCCCACGATGTTCTAACCACTGTGCCATGGCGCCCCACGATGTTCTAACCATTGTGCCATGGCACCCCACGATGTTCTAACCACTGTGCCATGGCACCCCACGATGTTCTAACCACTGTGCCATGGTGCCCCACGATGTTCTAACCACTGTGCCATGGCACCCCACGATGTTCTAACCACTGTGCCATGGTGCCCCACGATGTTCTAACCACTGTGCCATGGCGCCCCACGATGTTCTAACCACTGTGCCATGGCACCCCACGATGTTCTAACCACTGTGCCATGGCGCCCCACGATGTTCTAACCACTGTGCCATGGCGCCCCATGATGTTCTAACCACTTTGCTATGGCACCCCACGACGTTCTAACCACTGTGCCATGGCGCCCCACGATGTTCTAACCACTGTGCCATGGCACCCCACGATGTTCTAACCACTGTGCCAGGGCGCCCACGACATTCTAACCACTGTGCCATGGCACCCCACGACGTTCTAACCACTGTGCCAGGGCGCCCCACGACATTCTAACCACTGTGCCAGGGCGCCCACGACGTTCTAACCACTGTGCCATGGCACCCCACGACGTTCTAACCACTGTGCCATGGCACCCCACGACGTTCTAACCACTGTGCCAGGGCGCCCCATGACGTTCTAACCACTGTGCCAGGGCGCCCACGACGTTCTAACCACTGTGCCATGGCACCCCATGACATTCTAACCACTGTGCCACCGCACCCCATGACATTCTAAACACTGTGCCACCGCACCCCATGACGTTCTAACCATTGTTCCACCGCACCCCACGTTTTATCATGGATTCATAGGACACTGATACCTAAAGAAACTAAACATGGCCCAAATAACATTGATAAGATTATTTTGTTAACGAAACAAGTTCTTTTACCTGACCAAACACTTCCTTGTACATGAATATCTTAGCTGGTCGCGAAGTGTTACGTTTGTCCCAGCACTTGATGACATTGCGAGACCCGGTCACAAACAGGTGATGATTCACAGGATGCCACTTGACACTTGTAACAAAGTCATTATGGTGACAGCAGCTTGTAGTGACACCTGGTGGTCAACAGGAAACATTAGTGAAAGTAGCATCAAAGACTGCAGCTTTAGGATAAGAGATTTCAAAAAAATATACACGTACCAGATAATAAAAATCAGCTTCAATTTTAAGCTGATTTTAATTATCTGGTATGGGTATATTTAACCTTCAAAATCAAGTGAAAAAAGTTCTGTATAAATCCTTAGCTGTTGTAACTGGGATGGCAAAGTTGACAATTATTGCACCGGTCGATCAGAATGAAGAAATGAGCTACATTGCAATGCACTGAATTTTCAAACTGAACATGTTCTATAAAAATCAGATTTTTTATGAGGAAGAGATTTAGAAATTATAGTTGAGTGACGTGTACTACTGATTTCAATATAACTGGATCAAGTCACTGTCCCAAATCTTTACCTTTCTCCACATCGCAGATTCTGGCCGTCCTATCATAGCCACCACTGAGGACCTCCCTCCCCTGGACAGACCAGGTGGCATCTTTCACTGCTTTCTCGTGGAATTTTAGAGTTTGAACACATGTAGGCGTAGTCGATAAGACATCCCAGATTTTTACAGATCTATCCATGGAGGCTGATAGGAGCAGGTGGCTAAATTCTGGACGACACCACTCAACTTTATTAACAATTCCACCATGGGCTGATATGTCCCTGAGCTTACTGCGAGGAACACGATTTACAGGCTTCTCGTCTAAATGGGGTCCTACTTTATTGTGTACTCTGTAACACCACTGTAGTTGATTCGTGTGTGTGCTCTCAGAAGCTGATTGGCTTTGGTCAAATTCAGCTTTTCTTTGTTTTCGTTTGTATCCGTAAACCTGTTCATGTTGGTTGTTCTGATCATGTATAACTGCTGAAGAACGTTTACATGAATTTATTTGTTGGCCAGCACTATGGGTAGAGTCGCATGTTGTTGTTGTAGATATCCCTAAATTTTCTTCAATAGGTTCCACAGATGTTTCTCCTTTCCAAAATAAAGTGTTTGGAACGGAAACAAATGATTGCCCATCGCTTGCATCTGCAGGAACGTATACTGATAAACTGTCAGATTTATCTGCTACTTTTTCACATTTATAAAAACTGTCTGTACATGTTGGATCAAAGCCAGTGCCAGTGGCGTCGGTTCCATCTTCATCAACTGTCTCCAATCCAAAATAATCAATTTCCTGGCAATTGACCATTACATTCGTAGAGTCTGGTAAAGTTACATCATCCATTGTTTGAAAGTAACAACTTTTTCGACAGTCGTTTTGGTCAGTGGCATCTCTAGCAGTTAAAAATAATTCTTTTCTTTTTTGAGATGCTGCCTTTTGGTCGGATGGAGACTCCTGAGGCTGAGCGTGAGGCTCAGCCACTGGCTGAGCATGTGCTAATTTTTTGTCATCACTATTCTTGCAGACATTTTGGTCTACACCCGGTTGTTCATTGACGTCATCACTTTCATACAATTCTGAAGAATTTGAACTGTCATACTGAATAAGTGCATCCATTGCTAAAACATTAAAACCCTCCAGTAACCCAGTAACATTGACCTCAGAAACGCTTACACCTACACTCGTGCCACTGCCCTAATGATGTGACCTATATCAAAATTAGGTGACCAAATTAACCAATGAACATGTATGTTATAAACGATCACCAGACTAACCAATCAAAAGGAATGTTATTATATGCGGCGCCATAGCGGAAACACTAGCGGCGTGTTTCGATTTCGTCAGTGTCTGATGCAAGTTTACGTCAATATTCTACATTGTAATGCAGTACGCGATAAATTCTTGTTAGAGATTGCTGCTACACTTACATGTGTTGGTTGTTTTTCGTTAGTTTCTGGTATCTGATATAGAGTCCTTCACTACGGTGTGGAAATATGGCAACACCAAATGGGGTCGCGATGCCTGCCTGTGAGTGTGACAGTCCGCCAGCGAAAGACTTGGAGCCGAAAGTGAATGACCTGAAACTAAACAATTCTACAGTGGACGATAACGGCGTAGAAGATGATGACGATTTTGTCGACCCGTGGAACGTTGAAAGCAAGTCAACAAAAGGCGTCGATTATGACAAATTAATAAGTATGTTGGGATTGTTTGAGGCTAGTAACGTTACACCCGTGACCCGATCGCACATCATGCCACGGCACATGCCAATGCCGTGGCAATACGTCAAACTTACGCCACGATTACAAATTACTACAATACCGTTACCTAATTTTGAGGAAACGTCGATAATTATTTATGATAATCAAATATGAAAGAAACGATTCGAAAACTCAAAAGTATGATTGACATTTTATTGGATGTCATAATCTTATGAATATTTTTATAATAATTATTAATTAACAAATCACTGATATTGATAATTAATTGTTTAAATAATTAGGCTAAATTAAGGCAGTAGGCCAAACCTGTCAGCTTTGACTTTGTAGTTTGAAATTGAATGCACTGAATACAACCACCACACCAGGCATCACATGTGGACTATTGACATTGTGGGTATCCGACATTATGATCAGTCTGTTTCCGATTGGTGATGGAGAAATATTGTGATTAGGTATAGTCTGACTTTGCAAAATGATGTGTGCATGGTTTCAGAGAGATTTGGCAGCAGTAAAATCGATCAGGAACTGATTGACAGATTTGAGAAGGTAACTGGCAAACCAGCACATCACCTGCTCAAGAGAGGCATGTTCTTTTCACACAGGTAGAGTACTCAGTTTGACAAGTATCATATTTGACTGCATTATCACCCATGGGTTATCTTACCTTAAGATGATTCTGATTGCAGGATTCTTGTGACTCCTCACTGATCAGATCAATTTTTAAAGGTGCATCAAAATTATATAAAATTGCCTTGACAGACCAGAATTGGTCCATGCGGTTTTTAAATGAATTTATGGATTTTGCCTACAGGTACAACTGATTCAGGTAGGGAATTCAAAGGCCCAGTCACTCAGAGAGGGAAAGCATTTTTTCTTATATTTGATATCTTGTATTATGACCGAGCTATTCCCTGTCCTGAAAGATGCTTCATCCCATTTTAAAAGTTTAGGTGAGGATTCAGTGTTGTATAAATTGTGCATAACTTTAAAAACTTCAATCATATCTCCTCGTAAACATCTATAAGCTAATGAGGGTAGTTTCAATAAGTTTAGTCTTTCTGTATAAGTTAGGTTACTCATACCTGGTAATTCTTTAGTTGGTTGCTCTTTGGACATTTTCTATTGCAATAATGCATTTTTTTTGTAAGGGTACCATACTGCATTGCCGTAGTCAAGATGTGTTCTTACCATTGTTTTATATAATGGCAAGAACATATCTTTGTCTAGAAATTGGAAAGTTCTGTGAATTATTTTTGTCGTCTTTGTTTACAACCTGATGACAGCTTTGTGTCAACAATGACCCCTAAGTCTTTTTGTTTTTCAGCTGTGTCAAGTGGTTGTATGGTGGTGTGAAATGTTATAGAATATTCGATTGCGCCAGCATTATTTTTACCAATAGTTATATGTCAGGATGAAATTTTAATAACCACTAATCACCCCCCTGCTCTAAGGTATTTGGGTCATGTTGCAATAGTTCTAAATATCATTGGTTAGGTTGAGATATTCTTAAATTTCGGGGGGAACTAATGCGAGCATGGGCAGTAACATGGATTCACAATACTGCCTATGCTTAATTCAGTGTACGCCAGGCCCTTAGCCAGAAATAAAAAAAATTCAGTCTTGAACATTCTAAAAAACCTTAAACGCGCGAACAGCTTCTATGGAAGCCATTGCATCTGTGACAACCATTATTGGCTCAATTGGTTTTTGCACTGGTAGGTCAATGCAAGTTGAGCAAATGACAGCCATTATTGGCCGAATTAGGCCTCTTCAAGTCCGGTTTAACCATTATTGACCCAGTCAAGTTTTACTAACTGCAGCGAGGTTGGCATTGTCACCTACACAGTAATATTAATAGAAGAAGAACCAACAATTGAAGGTTCATGAAAAGGTAACTTGAAACTTTATTTTAAATATATAAACATGGAAGTAATCATTGAAGCATGTACTTAAGACTAAGTATATGCATGCAAATATGTCTAATATGAAAAAAATTAATATGATTTCAATCACACTCAAAATCAAATGCTTTACACTAAAAGTTACACAATACAACAAATAAAAATAGAAGGTATAGCGCTCAGTAATACAAATTGTTTTGAAAGTAATACATTGAAACATTACTTATTTGGTAAAACAGCAATCATCCAGGTTCAGTATTGCCTATTGGACAAAAACAATATGAATTTACTAGACTGAACACAGCCTAATCGTTGGTCGTTTGCCTGCCGTTTGAGTTGAGGAACCGGGAAACTGCTGCCGATAGTAGGGGCAGGAAGCCATTTGGTTCATGTAGCACATTTGCAGGAAGCATATCTCTGGAAGTACTTATGTCAGGAACATAATGTTTACACTATTATATTCAGTATAATAGTTTCTATAAGCGTGCCAAAGGAAATGTCTGTGTGACACATAGTTTGAAAGTATCAGAAGTATTGATGGTAAACAAATCTTTGATGGCTGTTTTCTCAAAAAACGTCTTTTCTGTATTTGGAAAAAGGATATCTCTGTAAGTAATAATTTTATGCTATCCAAATAAGGTTTTGAATGTTGCATTCAGCATACTCGACTCTGCACAATGACCAGAGATATTTTAAAAATCATCAAGTTTGAAGGATAAACCTGTATTTGTTGCCAAAAATTAAGTTTTTTTCCGCACTTTACCAAAAAAACTATTTTAAAAATAAAAACAACATTTTAACATATGCTCTGGTCATTGTACAGTAGAATGTGTACTGAACATGGATTTGCAAGAATTATAATCATATGTGTTCAATAAAGAATGGCAGTGTTTCTAAACTTGCCAATATATGCACAAAATGGCAGACATTTCGTTTGTTACTGTGGAAACGGGGGGTCTGGCTGACAGAAGTTCAATATATTTTTTACTCAGTAAGACCCATTCTATACTTTTGGCAGAAAAAATTACAAGATTTGCTCAAATTAAACTAAATTGGTTAGTCTCAGGAACAACCAAGAAATAATTAGATAGTAGACAGTAACAGAATCCACAAGACAAACAAAATTCCACAACATTCAGTCAAATCTGCCAGCCTCATATGCTGGCCCTTCTTCCTCGGCGCTTGACATGTGTCATCATTCTACTCCCAACTCCGCCGCTGGCCCAGGAATGGCGTACAGTGAATTTACGGCAGCGTTGCTAAGGTCTAAACATCGCATATTTTCGAACTAGTTCTCTGTCTTGAGAATCAAAACAGGATTATTACTTTATAAGGGCACACTTTATTCACGAATAAAAGTGATTTAGAGGTATGTAGTCATTACAAAATGAACTTTATTAATAATTAACATACAAAGCTATCGGAATACGGAGGAAACACATTGTGAGTATATTTTTTTCAAAATATGTAATTTCAGCTGTCATGTCTGGTCTTAAACTTCAATGATATCGACACAAATTACACAATGAAACAAAGAGGAATTAATATTTAGCAATGTGTTCGAACAAACGTCGCGTCATCAGCAACGACGGGTCATTTCCGGGTCAACGTCAACATGTCAAAACATGCTTAGCCAATCTGGCAGTATTGCACGAAACATGTTAAAACATGCTTAGCCAATCTGGCAGTATTGCACGAAACATGTTAAAACATGCTTAGCCAATCTGGCAGTATTGCACGAAACATGTTAAAACATGCTTAGCCAATCTGGCAGTATTGCACGAAACATGTTAAAACATGCTTAGCCAATCTGGCAGTATTGCACGAAACATGTTAAAACATGCTTAGCCAATCTGGCAGTATTGCACGAAACATAGAAATACAGTTGAGTGTCATGATTGTCATAAACGGTTTTTTTCAAGTATCGAATAAAATTCTTGTAACAATTGATATCAAAGAAATCTGGTATCGAACCAGCACTAGTCCCAACCTAGTATATGTATGAGCCCTACTTTCATGTTGTCTTCTGCCCTACAGAGATCTGCACAACATCCTGACACTGCACGAGCAGAAGAAGCCTTTCTTCATCTACACAGGACGCGGTCCATCTTCCAGCTCCATGCACATTGGACATCTCATTCCATTCATGTTCACAAAGTGAGTAGTCCTCAGCTCCATGCACATTGGACATCTCATTCCATTCATGTTCACAAAGTGAGTAGTCCTCAGCTCCATGCACATTGGACATCTCATTCCATTCATGTTCACAAAGTGAGTAGTCCTCAGCGCCATGCACATTGGACATCTCATTCCATTCATGTTCACAAAGTGAGTAGTCCTCAGCTCCATGCACATTGGACATCTCATTCCATTCATGTTCACAAAGTGAGTAGTCCTCCGCTCCATGCACATTGGACATCTCATTCCATTCATGTTCACAAAGTGAGTAGTCCTCAGCTCCATGCACATTGGACATCTCATTCCATTCATGTCCACAAAGTGAGTAGTCCTCAGCTCCATGCACATTGAACACCTCATTCCATTCATGTTCACAAAGTGAATAGTCCTCAGCTCCATGCACATTGTACACCTTATTCCATTGATGTTCACAAAGTGAGTAGTCCTCAGCTCCATGCACATTGAACACCTCATTCCATTCATGTTCACAAAGTGAGTAGTCCTCAGCTCCATGCACATTGTACACCTCATTCCATTCATGTTCACAAAGTGAGTAGTCCTCAGCTCCAGGCACATTGAACACCTCATTCCATTCATGTTCACAAAGTGAGTAGTCCTCAGCTCCATGCACATTGTACACCTTATTCCATTGATGTTCACAAAGTGAGTAGTCCTCAGCGCCACTCATGTCTTGTCTAGGCAGGGGAACATTACTCATTCTAGGGGTACTGTATATTTGTTCAGTTTACTGATTTATCTGACCAGATGTTGTGTAGATTGTAGGATTAATCATGTAACTTATAGCTTTAGGATATTAAAATAAAAATGTTTGCATGTTAATGACACGTTGTGCCCACTAGGTGGCTACAGGAGACGTTTGGAGTGCCCCTGGTGATTCAGTTGACGGACGACGAGAAGTATTTGTGGAAGGACATGGCGCTGGAAGACACGTACAAACTGGCTGTGGAGAACGCCAAGGACATCATTGCAATTGGCTTTGATCTTAAAAACACTTTCATATTTGCTGACACCAACTACATCAGGTAACTGTGCCATACTGAGTGCTGTAGGAACATGGGGAAAGGTGATTCTTCATGTTGTTCTGTAGTCTTTTTTAACAGGCGGTTCCTTTTCTCGTGTGACTTATGTAGAACATAACAGAGTAACAGAATGAAGTGTGGTGATTGTTTTTAGTTTGACATGTCACGTGGTTGGCAGTCAGGTGCTGTTAGTATGGCAGTTATTTGACATGTCAGGTAGTTGGCAGTCAGGTGCTGCTAGTGTGGTAGAAAGTATTGTATGGTATTAAATAACTATGGTATTATTAGGATATTGGTAGTTTGTCTTGTATTACAACAAAACTAAAAAAAATTGTGATTTAAAAAAAACAGATCTGGTATTTTGGGATTGATCACTTACTGGGTCTCACTTCTTGCCATGTGAATTGTGTTATCTTTGAAATAGTTCGGACAGCGCAACTAATCATCCTGTTCACCTTTGTATTAAATGCTATTTGTTAGATCTGTCTGGGTTGGGTGACTATTTTATTTGACATTCTCATGAGGCCACTCAGCTATGATCCTACTAAGTCTGTATCAGGTTTGTTGTTAAAAAAAACTTATGTTTGACTGTTACTGTTCCAGTCAGGAACCAGCCTTCTATCGGACAATGTTACGCATCCAGAAATGTGTCACCTTCAATCAGGCGAAGGGCATCTTTGGCTTTGTTGGCACAGACTGTATTGGGAAGATCAATTTCCCATCGATACAGGCAGCTCCCTCCTTCAGCTGTTCTTTCCCACATATTTTTGGGGGCCGCAAGGACGTTCCTTGTGTCATCCCCTGCGCCATCGACCAAGTAAGCTTCTTTTCAGTTTCATTTTAATTTTTGCTATAGTTTTCTTTTTATTTATATAGATTAAATTCTCAGAAATGTTTTATATACAAACATGCTGCAATTCCATACAACGTTTTACATCTTTCAGAAATGAATCTAGTGTAATTTATCTGTGCCCTGTCTGTTTGTTTACACACGGTAGTTTTTTTAACAGTTAACAAAATCACCCATTTCCTTTAAAAGTCATTTGTTTATAGAAAAGATTTGTTGTTGCTAGTTAGGAATATCCAGCAGTATTGGCAGCACAGCGCGGAATACTTTGGTTCAGTTAGCAGCTGTTCATCCTTGTCTATGTGTACATCAAATTAACATTATGTATCATAACCCAGATAATGACAAAATATTTATCCAAACGACCCCAGTTCAAGTGAACAGATGAAGGGATATTTGAGCAGCAGACACGGACCTCATGGTGGTAAGTACTACGATTGACCACTGCTGCAGTGGTGTGTGTAGTTCCATCTGGTGGCCAGAGCATGAACTACAGTGCCAAGGAAACACCCTCCTTGGAGTCGTGTAACTGTACTCGATGTGTTTCAGGACCCATACTTCCGCATGACGCGAGACGTGGCTCCTAGGATTGGCTGTCCAAAGCCTGCACTCATACACTCGATGTTCATCCCTGCCCTCCAGGGGGCGCAGACAAAGATGAGTGCCAGTGATGCCACTACTTCCATCAACTTGACAGACACGCCAAAACAGATCAAGACAAAGGTAGAACAGTTTGGTTGTTTCGGTGTCTGTCAATGTCTCTATTTCACTTGATGTCAACGTGAAACTGGAGCATACGTATTGCAAGTTTCTTATATCATTAGCTTTGAAACTCAACATTATTTTTATAATTTTATATTATTTCTTACTTGAATGTAATTATCAAATTTTTTTCCTTATTTTTTAGCTACTTTGTTTTTTAGAATTTCGTTGTTCATTTTAGTTTGTATAGTTTAGTTTTTTTTAGTCCAGTTTTAGCCATTTTTAGTCTTCATTATTAGTCAGAGTCTTTAGTATTACATTGTAATGCTTAATAGTCAGTATTTATAGTCTTTTGTCTTAAGCATTTTAGTTATACGAACAATTCTGAAAATGGTCTTACTCTGATATGAGCGTCTAAATAAAGTTTATTATTATTGACCTTTGTATGATTCATTCAGATTTGTGGTTTTAAGTAGGGATTTTTATCTACAAACTTGACAGAACATGATTATTAGCTGAGGAGATTGCATGGTTTGACATATCATGGAGAGAGCCTGCTTTAGTAGGGCATCCGCAGGCAAAGTTTTGCAATGGATCACTAATAATGCTACACCAATATTATTGGCACATCTTTGTCAGACTGCAGTTACCCTGTGTGAGACTTGTGTTGACTGGCTGCTTACACTCCCTGGTTGTATCGACAGATCAACAAGTACGCATACTCGGGTGGTGGGATGACTGTGGAGGAACACAGGGAGAAGGGAGGCAACTGTGACGTGGACATTGCCTTCCAGTACCTCACCTTCTTCCTGGAGGACGACGAGCGACTGGAGGAGATCAGGAGGGTGGGTATCAGTGGCAATAATTTCAACGGCTCTTGTAGGAATCCATGACAGTTCTCCTCTGGATTTCTTCATACTGGTTTGTGTTTGGTGAAATGTATGACTATTCAAATTTCAAACCTAGCAAAAATGTTACTGCTGCCAAGGTGATGGAGTCTTGGAATCTTTCATGGACAATTATACAACTTTAAAAAATATTATTTTGTGATTGCTTGAAACCTCAACCCATTAGCAAATGCAAAAAAATTTTGCTCTGCTAATCTTGCAGCTTTTCACTGACTGGCTGTCGTTATATCAAAAAAGCCCAAATATTGTTGTCATCACACATCATTACAGAATTTTATTTTCTATCTAAGTTATGACTATGTATTCTTTGTTTAAATTATTTGTTTTGTTAAGTGTTTGCTGTATGGGTATTGTCACAAACTATGTCTTGCTAACTTAACAGTCTGAAACTGGAATTACTGGAAATGTATGATCATGAAGTGTCGGTTCATCCCGTGCTGTGTGTGCTGCAGACATACACGAGTGGGGAGTTACTGACTGGCCATCTGAAGAAGGAACTCATCGAGATCCTCCAGGGCATTGTCGCCACACACCAGGAACGACGCAAACATATCACAGATGACACCGTCAAGCAGTTCATGACCCCACGCAAACTTAACGCCCAATAATCACTGCTAAGATAGTCTATGTTTGAAGCTGGTGGATCTCTTCTGAAAGTAGCTGTTCAGCTACACCCCTGTGACCACGCTTACTGTTGCATAGTTCTATGAACTCGTGGTATTGCTTTCAGTGGTAATCTGCATGAGCAGTAACTTATTTCGTCTAAATAAGAATCGATGCAAAGTCACAACAGTAACTTTTTTGATTTATTTAATAAAAATCACATTACAACTGCAGCTAAATGCTAGAAAATGTCATAGCTTAAATTTTTAAAACATGTTCTCAACAGCACAGCATGGTTGTGTTGTTGAGCTGGCTAATGGTGATCACTGATGTATTTGTCAGCATAGTAGCACACAGTGTAATAATTTATGTCTAACCACACAAGCATTGTGTGCCGTTCTCATTGCACCCAGGATGTACAGATTAGGAGATTTACCCTGGAAAGTTGGTGAAACCATGAGCATCACATTGAGTAGTAAGATTGTGTTTCTAATGACACAGCACACTGACCAGTGGTTAGGGAGTTAGACTGACCAGTGTTTAGGGAGTTCGCTGCTAAGTGCATGAAGAAAGGCTTGGTACTAGGCCAGGCTTTCCTTTAAAGTTGCCACCTTTATTTTCAACATTGATTACTTTTAGTACCTTGCATATTCATTATGTTTAAAATTTATTGTTATTGTAAAATATGGCATATTTGTTTTATTAATTGTGACCTAACATGTCATGTCAAAATTCAAGTTGATTATCCTTAAGACTGTTTTGTTCTTGAAATACGTTGGCATTTCAGAGTTGTAGGATCGTGGTCATGATTATATCAAAGAATAGGCTATTTTGGTTATCAGGGTCATAATCTGTCAACTCCTGTGTAATCGACACGACTAAGACCTGTAAAATCTGCAACGATAAAGCCAGTAATGCTTGTGTTTTCCCAACTACAAATTGTTGACTCTTGGACAAAAGAGGAGGAAGATGCTATTTTGGTAGCATATATGTATCAGCTACCATTTGAAATTCAAAACCAACAATTACTACACAGATGTACTGGTATAAATAATCAGATATACATTGTCTGCAGTATTCCACAGTGATATCAAAACAGTGTGCGATGGAATTATAAGGTTTATTTGTTTTTGGCATTCCAGAAATGCCTGGCAGCCTGCTCTGGAGTATCTGAGATGTTGAATGTAATGTATTTATTTAAGAATTGGTTCTTGTGGACGTGTATAGACGTGTATGCTATTTATTATCCATATATGATGTACACACTGTACATGTATGATGTACACATTGTACATGTATTATGTACACACTGTACATGTATGATGTACACACTGCACAAGTATGATGTACACAGTGTGCATGTATGATGTACACACTGTACATGTATGATGTACACACTGTACATGTACATTTTTTCATGCACATTTTAACATCTTGTTTCACTGATGTGGATATTAACACCAGTTGTGAACAGGGTCAGTCATTTGTTGGTTTTTGATGCCCGACTGGGTTTATGTTTATAAAAGTCGGTTCTTCAGTACATATTGGTTGCAAAGTTGACCAACGAAACCACAAATAATTATCATGATGACCTTTTTATTATTTGTGGGCCGCAGTGGTTGTAACATTGGACTCTCCATCAAGAGAACTCGGATTCTAATCATCTTCCCACTGTTTCAAAAGCAAGCTTGGCAGATTCTTTTAATTCCATGTTGCCACAGTTTACAGACTGGGATATATATATGTGTGGTCTTTGCGCAGTAATTGCAGCATGGCTGAATGCTTACCAGAGAAGTCGAGTTGGTGTTGGAATGAACAGGTCTTCCATGGAGTGAAGTATAAAGCACTTTGAATGGTCCCAAGGACTGGATACATAATATAAGAACTTACCTCTAAGCATATTATGTAAATATTGAGTTTGTTTATGTTGGGGAAATTACATCTTTGAAAATCTCCTTTGATATAAGGTAATGCATGTTGTTTGTATTGTTTAGTTATAATATTTGATTGTCATTTTATTTAAATAATTAAATGACAAATTCTAAATGTAGTGCTATCATCAATTCTTAGACATTTCCTTTTAGCTGTTTTGTAGTTTTGGGGTCTACTCTGCAACCAGAATAAAATGAAAAAAACTGCTTTCATAATGTGGCATCTTATTATTAATCTATAAACATTCTGACATGTCATTTCTGGGGGGTGTGTAATGCCCTTATACAGAGATCTGGACCTTGTACAGAATATAATATGGTGAATGTGTGTTACCATGGGAACGGAAGCAGTCATACTTGCATTCTAATTGCGAAGTCCTTTTCATGAGAAAATCTCACAAAGACGTACTTTACGAACACTGTTTAAATTGTATTTGTCACATCGAACAGTGTATTTATTTTGACATGTTTGGAGCCCCAATTTAATTGGGCATGCAACTCGGTATGTGTCACATTGGGAGGAGATATCCTCTGGAATTAGGCCATTGTTCAGGGCCTTTAGGTTGGGATTTATGCGATGGAACCCCAAGACGCTGAAGTTAGAAACATGAGCTGAGGGTGTATAACTGTGCAGAGTTTAGAGGTTATCACAAAGTTCAAAGGTCATTACAAGTCATGGGTATTTGATGTATCCCTAGGGTTAAGATTTTAATGCATAATTTTGGAAAACGACCTGCACTCTAGTTGTGTATCATAGCCTCTCCCAGGACAACATTCTAGTTGTGTATCATAGCCTCTCCCAGGACAACATTCTAGTTGTGTATAGTAACCTCTCCAAGGACATCATTCGTCTAGGTCTGGGTGTCGTTTTTTAAACAAAAACTTGCTTTGTACAGTCTCCCGTGTACAAGGGTTGTACAGTCACGTGTACAAGGGTTGTACAGTCTCACGTGTACGAGCATTGTAAAGTATCACGTGTACGAGCATTGTACAGTCTCACGTGTATGAGGGTTGTACAGTCCCTGTGTACGAGGGTTGTACTATCTCACGTGTACGAGGGTTGTGCTGTCTCGTGTATGAGGATTGTACCGTCTCATGTATATGATGGTTGTACAGTCTCAAGTGTATGAGGGTTTTACAGTCCAACGTGTACGAGTGTTCTACTATCTCATGTATACGAGAGTTGTACAGTCTCACGTGTATGAGCATTGTACAGTCTCACGTGTATGAGGGTTGTACAGTCTCACGTGTACGAAGGTTGTACAGTACCACGTGTACGAGGGTTGTACTGTCTCACGTATACGATGGTTGTACAGTCTCATATGTATGAGGGTTGTACAGTCCAACATGTACGAGTGTTGTACAATCTCACGTGTACGAGAGTTGTATAGTCTCACGTGTTCGAGAGTTGTACTGTCTCACATGTACGAGGGTTGTACAATCTCACGTGTACGAGGGTTGTACAATCTCATGTGTACGAGGGTTGTACAGTCTCACCTATATGATGGTTGTATTATCTGCTTCAGTCTCCTGCATTGTGAATGCGGAATAAATTATTTGAATGTGAAGCCAAAAAACCCTGTTTACAGTGTGTACTCTGTGATGTTTCAGTTTAAATGTAACTCATAATAAAATGTGAATGTAAAGGATGTGATTGTTGATTTTGCATGCATCAGTATCCCTATTTCATCCCACTTCTACTCCCATTTCATCTATCCCCATTTCATCTACTCCCATATTGCCTACTCCCATTTCTTCTATTCCCATTTCACCTACTCATATTATTCCTATTTCCCCTACTCTGCATTTGGACGGCTCTCCCATTTCATCTACTCTCATTTCACCTTCTCATATTATTCCTATTTCTCATACTCTGCATTAGGACAGCTCTCCCATTTCATCTACTCTCATTTCACCTACTAATATTATTCCTATTTCTCCTACTCTGCATTAGGACAGCTCTCCCATTTCGCCTACTCTCATTTCACTTACTCATATTATTCCTATTTCTCCTGCTCTGCATTAGGACAGCTCTCCCATTTCACTTACTCATATTATTCCTATTTCTCCTACTCTGCATTAGGACAGCTCTCCCATTTCGCCTACTCTCATTTCACTTACTCATATTATTCCTATTTCTCCTACTCTGCATTAGGACAGCTTTCCCATTTCGCCTACTCTCATTTCACTTACTCATATTATTCCTATTTCTCCTACTCTGCATTAGGACAGCTCTCCCATTTCGTCTACTCTCATTTCACTTACTCATATTATTCCTATTTCTCCTACTCTGCATTAGGGCAGCTCTCCCATTTCGCCTACTCCCATTTCACTTGCTCATATTATTCCTATTTCTCCTGCTCTGCATTAGGACAGCTCTCCCATTTCACTTACTCATATTATTCCTATTTCTCCTACTCTGCATTAGGACAGCTCTCCCATTTCGCCTACTCTCATTTCACTTACTCATATTATTCCTATTTCTCATACTCTGCATTAGGACAGCTCTCCCATTTCGCCTACTCTCATTTCACTTACTCATATTATTCCTATTTCTCCTACTCTGCATTAGGACAGCTTTCCCATTTCGCCTACTCTCATTTCACTTACTCATTATTCCTATTTCTCATACTCTGCATTAGGACAGCTCTCCCATTTCATCTACTCTCATTTCACCTACTAATATTATTCCTATTTCTCATACTCTGCATTAGGACAGCTCTCCCATTTCGCCTACTCTCATTTCACTTACTCATATTATTCCTATTTCTCCTACTCTGCATTAGGACAGCTTTCCCATTTCGCCTACTCTCATTTCACTTACTCATATTATTCCTATTTCTCATACTCTGCATTAGGACAGCTCTCCCATTTCATCTACTCTCATTTCACCTACTAATATTATTCCTATTTCTCCTACTCTGCATTAGGACAGCTCTCCCATTTCGCCTACTCTCATTTCACTTACTCATATTATTCCTATTTCTCCTACTCTGCATTAGGGCAGCTCTCCCATTTCGCCTACTCCCATTTCACTTGCTCATATTATTCCTATTTCTCCTGCTCTGCATTAGGACAGCTCTCCCATTTCACTTACTCATATTATTCCTATTTCTCCTACTCTGCATTAGGACAGCTCTCCCATTTCGCCTACTCTCATTTCACTTACTCATATTATTCCTATTTCTCCTACTCTGCATTAGGACAGCTTTCCCATTTCGCCTACTCTCATTTCACTTACTCATATTATTCCTATTTCTCCTACTCTGCATTAGGACAGCTCTCCCATTTCACCTACTCTCATTTCACTTACTCATATTATTCCTATTTCTCCTACTCTGCATTAGGACAGCTCTCCCATTTCGCCTACTCTCATTTCACTTACTCATATTATTCCTATTTCTCCTACTCTGCATTAGGACAGCTTTCCCATTTCGCCTACTCTCATTTCACTTACTCATATTATTCCTATTTCTCCTACTCTGCATTAGGACAGCTCTCCCATTTCACCTACTCTCATTTCACTTACTCATATTATTCCTATTTCTCCTACTCTGCATTAGGACAGCTCTCCCATTTCGCCTACTCCCATCTCAGTTGCTCGTATTATTCCTATTTCTCCTCTGCATTAGGACAGCTCTCCCATTTCGCCTACTCCCATCTCAGTTGCTCGTATTATTCCTATTTCTCCTCTGCATTAGGACAGCTCTCCCATTTCACCTACTCATATTATTCCTATTTCTCCTACTCTGCATTAGGACAGCTCTCCCATTTCGCCTACTCTCATTTCACTTACTCATATTATTCCTATTTCTCCTACTCTGCATTAGGACAGCTCTCCCATTTCGCCTACTCCTATTTCACCTACTCATATTATTCCTATTTCTCCTACTCTGCATTAGGACAGCTCTCCCATTTCACCTACTCTCATTTCACTTACTCATATTATTCCTATTTCTCCTACTCTGCATTAGGACAGCTTTCCCATTTCGCCTACTCTCATTTCACTTACTCATATTATTCCTATTTCTCCTACTCTGCATTAGGACAGCTCTCCCATTTCGCCTACTCCCATTTCAGTTGCTCGTATTATTCCTATTTCTCCTCTGCATTAGGACAGCTCTCCCATTTCACCTACTCATATTATTCCTATTTCTCCTACTCTGCATTAGGACAGCTCTCCCATTTCACCTACTCATATTATTCCTATTTCTCCTACCGTAGAAAGGGGCTATTTGGAAATTAGTAAAAAAGAGTACTCATGGTGGCGCCACGTGCGAACACAGCACGCCATATCATCGACGCGGCCTATCACGTATTACGCACGTGTACTTTACGAAGATTTACGAACATTGATGAAGAAATGTGGTGTGTGTGAAATTTTTAACGAAGGTATGTAAACTGTGTCGCTAAATACGGTAGTAAAACTTCCATTTGCACAGGGAATACGGAAAATCTGGTCATTTTGTGAGTAGTACCATTAAATTCCATAGGTTTCACTCGATAAATGGGCTGTGACCTGTGTTGACATTTCATGCTGCCGCTTGTTGCATGAGATTCGTTCCTCGGGCTATATGGAACACTGGAGCGGGGCTATTTGAGACACGTTGTTAATAGAAGTATATTATAATAATACAGGCCCAAAAGCCCTATATTCAAAGTCTAGCCTGTAGCATCAATAAACAAATAGCAATTACTGTGTTCTAATGGTATGTTCCATGTTTACAGATTGCAGATCACCAGTGGAAGTGTGTGATGGTTCGCCAATATAGGAGAACGTTCTCCAATGTTCGGAACGGAAAACAACATGCAGCGTACAGATCGTACACTGAAGATAACTTAAACGAAGCTGTTAGAAAAGTGCAGTCAAAGACACTGACATTACGACAGGCAGCAAAACAGTATACTGTACCGCTCAGTACGCTAAGCCGACGAAGCAACAATAAGAATATGACTCAAAAGAAAGCAGGCCATCCAACACTGTTTACACGTGACGAAAAGCAAGCTTTCATCCACCACCTGAATGCGGTTTCCGAGTGGGGGTTCCCATTTGACACGCTTGACCTTACACTGATGGCAAAGGGATACTTAGATCGCCAGGGCCGTAACTGTCCGCAACTTCGTGGCAACTTACCAGGCAGAGATTGGGCCAACACAATTTTTAAACGCCAAAAATGCAATGTGACCCAACGCTTATCAGCAAACATCAGCACAAAACGAGCAGCTATTACACACGACACCATAGATTCATTCTTCCGCAACGCAGGGGAGGTCTTGAATGGAGTACCACCTACCAACATCATAAATTATGATGAAACAAATCTAACCGATGATCCTGGCAACAAGAAATTTATTTTCAAACGTGGCTGCCGTTATCCCGAACGACTCATCAACACTACAAAGTCATCAATCAGCATTATGTACGCTGGTACAGCAACTGGACATCTTCTCCCGCCGTACGTTGTGTATAAAGCAGAACACTTGTGGGATACATGGACTGTTGGTGGTCCAGCAGGAACGAGGTTCAACCGCAGTCGTAGTGGCTGGTTCGACTTGGTTTGCTTTGAGGACTTGTTTCTCACTGTAGTCGTGCCTTATGTTCGTCATATAGATGGTGTGAAGGTGTTGATTGGAGATAATCTGTCATCACACTTCTCCAAGAAGTTTCTACAAGAATGCGACCGTTACAACATCAAGTTTGTCTGCCTTCCACCGAATGCCACGCACATTCTGCAGCCTCTTGATGTGGCATTCTATGGCCCACTAAAGAAGTATTGGCGGAACATTCTCACAGCATGGAAGAAGGGGCCAGGGAGGCGGCAGACTACATTGTCAAAAGACAGTTTTCCTGCACTCTTACAGCAACTCAATGTCAGCTTAGAAGATGGAGGAAGAGGCAGAGAGAACCTAATATCAGGGTTTTCTAAGACAGGTCTGTATCCACTGAATGCAAACCGACCAAAGGTGAGGGTTCCCAATGGAAACGTGGAAGACGATAATGCCAGTACATCAACCAGCACTACCGTCTCAAATGTTGTTGTAGACATGCTCAGCTCTATGCGCCACCCAAATGGGCCTAACGACGGAAAACAAACGAGACGAAAGAGGTTGGACGTGGAACCAGGGAAGAGTGTAACAGCCGATGACTTAATAGCTCCCAAAGCTACACAAGCACAGCCTAAATTCAAACGCACTAGGCTCGCTGTCGACATCTGTGATGATCGTTCCGATGACTTCGATGATGAAGACCATGGTTCTGCAACAGAAGAAAACATACAGCACTGTGTTGATGACTTTGTGGTTGTTGAATATGCTAAGAAGATGACACTTCAGTACATTGGTGTTGTCACAGCACTGGACGATGATCCTGATTCAGATGAGCCCGTTCATGTCAAATTCTTCAGGCGAGTGAAGGGCTCAGATGACAAGTTCTATGAGCCGGATCCATCAGATGAGGATGATGTTTCAGCAGACATGATAATAAAGGTGCTGAGCAAACCATCATTGCATGGAACTGGTCGACGAAGTCTTCGAAAGTTTTCTGATGACTTGAGCCGATTCAAACTTGAGTAGATTACCCTGGTTCCTGTAGAAGGTATATTTTGTGGACTAACATGTTTGTAGTCATTTGCATGTCATAGCCTACCTGCTTGTACCTGGTATATCATTCTGCATCGTTATATCTGTTAATTTGTTTTTTAAATGTTTAACTGTATTTCTCATGGTGGCATTCCATCATGAAGTGATCAGCAGTAACATGTAAAATGTATTCTTAGCATTAGTATTTAGTAGCCTATTCGTGTTGCATTTTTTAAAACACATTAAACTGTTCCAATTAGCCCCTTATAGCAGCCAAATCGATTCCCTGTGATTATTAGTAATGGTTTCCAAATAGCCCCACCCTATGAGGCTATTTGGAACAGCAGAAAAAGAAAAAAAAACTCCCCACGAAGGTGACATAAAAATGTGCCACTTTCATGGGGAGAAGATCTGTACACCCTCCTTCCAAAATGTACAAAAAAGTTTATATGAAATGCAAAATGTAGTTGCAATGCAATAAAATCCGACAAAAATGTACCGAATAGCCCCTTTCTACGGTACTCTGCATTAGCTCTCCCATTTCATCTACTCCCATTTCACCTACTCATATTATTCCTATTTCTACTACTCTGCATTTGGATAGCTTTCTCATTTCACCTACTCATATTATTCCTATTTCTCCTACTCTGCATTAGGACAGCTCTCCCATTTCACCTACTCACATTATTCCTATTTCTCCTACTCTGCATTAGAACAGCTCTCCCATTTCATCTACTCTCATTTCACCTACTCATATTATTCCTATTTCTCATACTCTGCATTAGGACAGCTCTCCCATTTCGCCTACTCCCATTTCACCTACTCATATAATTCCTATTTCTCCTACTCTGCATTAGGACAGCTCTCCCATTTCACCTACTCCCATTGATTCACTCTCTCAGTATGCCTATTCAAATATTATTCCAACTTCACCTACTCTATAACAGAACAGCTCATCTCCCACCAAGATCACCATTTAAATGTAATACTTGTAAAATGGTAATTGTTAAATATGCTTTGCAGAAATCAAGAGTTTTTCTTGACTTACATTTTAATCCTCTTAATTATTATTTATTTACATTTACTAAATCCAAATTAAACTTAGATTCAAGAAATTGCTAAAGGAAGTCACATCCAAATACACAGTAATGTTTGATCACGTTGAAGCCAAACCATGTAGCAGACCAACTGATCTAAGAGTAGGCCAAGTGTACATGTAGCAGACCAACTGATCTAAGAGTAGACAAAGAGTACATGTAGCAGACCAACTGATCTAAGAGTAGGCCAAGTGTACATGTAGCAGACCAACTGATCTAAGAGTAGACAAAGAGTACATGTAGCAGACCAACTGATCTAAGAGTAGGCCAAGTGTACATGTAGCAGACCAACTGATCTAAGAGTAAGCCAAGTGTACATGTAGCAGACCAACTGTTCTAAGAGTAGGCCAAGTGTACATGTAGCAGACCAACTGTTCTAAGAGTAGGCCAAGTGTACATGTAGCAGACCAACTGATCTAGGAGTAGGCCAAGTGTACATGTAGCCAGCAGGCCAACTGATCTAAGAGTAGGCCAAGTGTACATGTAGCAGACCAACTGATCTAAGAGTAGACCAAGTGTACATGTAGCAAACCAACTGATCTAAGAGTAAGCCAAGTGTACATGTAGCAGACCAACTGTTCTAAGAGTAGGCCAAGTGTACATGTAGCAGAACAACTGATCTAGGAGTAGGCCAAGTGTACATGTAGCCAGCAGACCAACTGATCTAAGAGTAGGCCAAGTGTACATGTAGCAGACCAACTGATCTAAGAGTAGGCCAAGTGTACATGTAGCAGACCAACTGTTCTAAGAGTAGGCCAAGTGTACATGTAGCCAGCAGACCAACTGATCTAGGAGTAGGCCAAGTGTACATGTAGCCAGCAGACCAACTGATCTAAGAGTAGGCCAAGTGTACATGTAGCAGACCAACTGATCTAAGAGTAGACCAAGTGTACATGTAGCAGACCAACTGATCTAAGAGTAGACCAAGTGTACATGTAGCAGACCAACTGATCTAAGAGTAAGCCAAGTGTACATGTAGCAGACCAACTGATCTAAGAGTAGACGAAGTGTACATGTAGCAGACCAACTGATCTAAGAGTAAGCCAAGTGTACATGTAGCAGACCAACTGATCTAAGAGTAAGCCAAGTGTACATGTAGCAGACCAACTGATCTAAGAGTAAGCCAAGTGTACATGTAGCTGACCAACTGATCTAAGAGTAGGCCAAGTGTACATGTAGCTGACCAACTGATCTAAGAGTAAGCCAAGTGTACATGTAGCAGACCAACTGATCTAAGTGTAGGCCAAGTGTACATGTAGCTGACCAACTGATCTAAGAGTAAGCCAAGTGTACATGTAGCTGACCAACTGATCTAAGAGTAGGCCAAGTGTACATGTAGCTGACCAACTGATCTGAGAGTAAGCCAAGTGTACATGTAGCTGACCAACTGATCTAAGAGTAAGCCAAGTGTACATGTAGGTGACCAACTGATCTGAGAGTAAGCCAAGTGTACATGTAGCAGACCAACTGATCTAAGAGTAAGCCAAGTGTACATGTAGCAGACCAACTGATCTAAGAGTAGGCCAAGTGTACATGTAGCTGACCAACTGATCTAAGAGTAAGCCAAGTGTACATGTAGCTGACCAACTGATCTAAGAGTAAGCCAAGTGTACATGTAGCAGACCAACTGATCTAAGAGTAGGCCAAGTGTACATGTAGCAGACCAACTGATCTAAGAGTAAGCCAAGTGTACATGTAGCTGACCAACTGATCTAAGAGTAGGCCAAGTGTACATGTAGCAGACCAACTGATCTAAGAGTAAGCCAAGTGTACATGTAGCAGACCAACTGATCTAAGAGTAGGCCAAGTGTACATGTAGCAGACCAACTGATCTAAGAGTAGGCCAAGTGTACATGTAGCAGACCAACTAATCTAAGAGTAGGCCAAGTGTACATGTAGCAGACCAACTGTTCTAAGAGTAGGCCAAGTGTACATGTAGCAGACCAACTGATCTAAGAGTAGGCCAAGTGTACATGTAGCAGACCAACTGATCTAAGAGTAAGCCAAGTGTACATGTAGCAGACCAACTGATCTAAGAGTAGGCCAAGTGTACATGTAGCAGACCAACAGTTCTAAGAGTAGGCCAAGTGTACATGTAGCCAGCAGACCAACTGTTCTAAGAGTAGGCCAAGTGTACATGTAGCCAGCAGACCAACTGATCTAAGAGTAGGCCAAGTGTACATGTAGCAGACCAACTGATCTAAGAGTAGGCCAAGTGTACATGTAGCAGACCAACTTTTCTAAGAGTAGGCCAAGTGTACATGTAGCCAGCAGACCAACTGTTCTAAGAGTAGGCCAAGTGTACATGTAGCCAGCAGACCAACTGATCTAAGAGTAGGCCAAGTGTACATGTAGCAGACCAACTGTTCTAAGAGTAGGCCAAGTGGGAATAGGTCAAGCTAAAAGCTGTATTTGAAAGTAATTGAACACACTTGGCATAAATATTCAGCAAACAGAATCATTTCTTCCATGCCACTTCTGTCAGGGAAGTTAGATATTAGTAGGACATACTAGTAGGTGAAGTGACATTTTATATTGACCACACAAGGTAAAGTAGCTTTAGTGTAGGTACTAGTTCAAGTCAGAAACAAATGTAAATATATGGCACTTTATACTAACATCCTAAGGAATGTCTACTAAAATGTAAACTGAATCTACACAACTTGTTGGTTTACAGTGGATTCTTCTTTGTCACAAGATGTTAGCACAGACTTTAATCCCTCCACACAATCATAGCTTGAATTGTCAATTTCACTTTCAATATCGGATGCATCCTTTCTGATGCCCACTGACTACTCTTTCCACCGGTTTCAGTTCCTCCACAGAGCTACAGCTTGAATCATCCGTTTTGGTTTCACTTTCTGTATCAGATGCATAACTGTCTGAACTTGTTTCACTTTGCCTGGCCCTAGAGTTGTGAAGCCTGGCACCGTTCTTCTCAAGGTGAACTGTGTCACTCAATGACGTGTCATTGTCGGTTGTTGTCTCTGTCGAATCACTGTCACCACTGCTGTCTTTGTCTTCAAGGCAGGCAGTGATGTTCTTGATGGTACTTAGACTTATAGCATTATCTGCTAGAACAACCTGCTTCAGACTCACTGGGTAGTTTCTAGTGAGGTGCAAGAGTACCTGCAAGACGAATTAAACACTGATTATATCATCTGTAAGTGCTGACTTTGATAGTGGTTCTCATACTCTCTTGAAAATACAAATGTGTTAATAAACTTGTCATACAAGTTAATGTTTAATTTGAATGTGGCTCATTAAAGCACATTTGGGTTGTAAATTTTTTAGAATAGATGTAGTTTATACTACACAACACAATTGGGCTGTCAACGTGTTAGAATAGATGTAGTGTATACTACACAACACATTTGGGCTGTCAATGTGTTAGAAGAGATGTAGTGTATACTACACAACATATATGGGCTGTCAATGTGTTAGAATAGATGTCATGTATCATACATTTGGGCTGTCAATGTGTTAGAATAGATGTTGTGTATCATACATTTGGGCTGTCAATGTGTTAGAATATAATGTAGTGTTTACTACACAACACATTTTTTTCTAAAGACGTGCAGCCAACTAGTTTGTGGCAGTATTCTACAAAAGGTTAGATTGTATCTAAGAAGTTTGTACCATCCATGACATGTGCCACACAGGGGCATGAAGAGGATAAATAAATAATAATTCATAACATTTACCCAATTATTATTATTACTAATATTTATAAAGTGCCATATATCCGGGACCAGCCATTTATATGTGCGTACAAAACACACATACAATAATAATATATATTTAAAATATATATAAAAATAAAGTACTTGATAATATGATTAATAAATAATTAATTATAAGAAATAAATATATAAAATACATGTTCATAAAAGTGTCCTTATTTAGTTATTCTGGAAGTAAGTACAGTGTACATTGAATGGTGACTCCTAAATTCTATTTTTTGCTAGTTTCATTTCAAATTAATTTTGTAAAAAAACAAACCTACCTAATATCCACTGCAACTTGCTAGCTCGTTTGTGCAACTTTTGTATGTAGTTTTTGTAAAATTATCAGGCAAACTATTCAATTACTTACTGCTTGTTCAAGCAATTAATGAAGTAAAAATCGAAATGCTGAAAAATCTCGATTTTCACCCTTGGTGAAATTTCATAACTTTGTCATGTGATTGACGAGAGGATTGCAGTTACACCCATGGTCAGCATTGACTCGCACAGTGTTTACCATTCTGGATACCTGTATGCACTATTTTGATCCTTAACATCCTACAAAATTCATAGAAATTAATATTCAAAACAAAAAGGCAAGTCCAATGGCTGACACAAACCATAACTATAACATTATCCTAGATGAAATCAATCAAACTAAAAATAAATATATGATGAGTAAATTAGTGAAATTTAATAAATATAAACATAAAACGTCTACATGGATAACTCAAGGTTTGCTAGCCTCAATACGACACAGAGATAAACTTTACAAACAAATAAAATTAACAAATCCTGATTCTCCAGAACATGAAATGTTACTGATTAATTTCAAAGCATACAATGTTATATTGAAAAGGAGCTTTCGTATAGCAAAGCAATCATATTTTAAAACACGTTTTAATCAATTCAAATTTAACATAAAAAAATACTTAGAAAACTATAAATGAAATCCTGATTAAAAGTAAAACTAACAAATCATTTCCTATATATTTTAAAGAATAAAATTCTATTATGACAGATAAATTGGAAATTGCAAATAAATTTAATGCATTTTTTTTATTAATATAGGGAATCATCTGGCAAACAATATTAAATACAAAGGCTTCCATGATCATTCGTATTATCTAAATTAAAAAGTAAACTCTGTTTTTACATTTAACAAAATTGAAGAATATACTGTAACGAGAATAATAAATAATCTACCAACAAAAATAGTTATGGATTTGATGGATTTTCCACCAAACTACTAAAATTAATTGAACCTGCAATAACTAAATCTTTAACCTTATCAACAAATCATTTATTAACCACAGGAGTATTCCCTGATAAAATAAAAATTGCTAAGGTAATTCCAATTTATAAAAAAAAGGTGAGCCAACAATATTTTATAATTATAGACCCATATCTCTTCTACCAGCTATCTCAAAAGTATTGGAAAATGTAATTTTTTATCAATTGTCAATATATTTAAAAGACTCCAAACTTTTCTTTGACCATCAATATGGTTTTCGACCCAAGCATTCAACGGAATATGCTGCACTGGAATTAATAGATAGGATTATAACCCAAATGGATCAGGATGAAATACCCATAAACATATATTTGGACCTTTCTAAAGCATTCGATACCACTGACCATTTAATTTTAATTGACAAATTAAAATATTATGGTATAAATGGTACAAATCTGAGCTTATTTAGTAGCTACCTAAATAACCGTAAACAATATACTGAAATTGATCATATAAAATCAAACATGTTACCAATAACAACTGGCATACCACATGGCTCAATCCTAGGACCTATGTTATTTATTATATATATAAATGATTTTGCACAAGCCAGTAAAATGTTTAATTTCATCATTTATGCTGATGACACAACCTTATCAAGTACTTTAAATACTTTTAATGATAACATGCAAAATTATAATTTAGAATCTTTAATAAATTATGAACTTTTAAAAATAAATGAATGGCTCAAAATAAATAAATTATCATTAAACATTGCAAAATCTAAATATTCCAAAGGAAAAATAAAATGTACAGACGTTTACTCTGAAGATAGAAAATATAAATATTGAACTAGTTAAGGAATTTAATTTCTTAGGTTTAATTACTGATCTGAACTGGAAAAGACATACTGAAAAAATTTCAAATGCATGTTCTAAAAAGATTGGAATTTTAAATAAATTAAAACGTGTTATCACAACAAATTAAAACGTTATTATATAATTCATTAATTGTACCACACATTAATTATTGCATCATGGCTTGGGGTTTTCAAACAAATAGAATAATATAACTTCAAAAGAAAGCTTAAGTAATTATAATTATCACACAGAGCCACTCCATAAAAAGTCAGCATGTTAAAAGTAGATGACATTCTTAAATTACAACAATAACAATTTTATTATAAATATTTACATAACAATTTACCAGTTTATTTACAAAACTGGAGGATAATCTTCAACTATGTCATACATAATTATGATACACGAATCAAGAATGAAATATATACTTATAAAACTAAACACGAATTTGCAAAGAAATGTCTTAGGCATAATTTACCATTTTTACTTAATAATATTCCCACTATAGTTAAGGAAAAGTTTAATACATACAGCTTACAAGGATTTGCTCAGTATGCAAAACTTTATTTTTTACAAAATTATCAAGAGTCAGGCACAAGGCAAAATTGCTATATATGTATGCAACATTAAAAAATACAACCACCTGTCACCCTTATTCTAAAAGGCGCCTAAACTGCAAACACACGTAATCAAGTGAGAATAGTAATACACGAACTCGCACATGCACACGAAAATGCTCATGCATGCACACACTCATACACACGCACACACACACTCATACACACACACACACACACACACACACACACACACACACACACACACCCACACACACACACACACACACACACACACACACACACACACACACACACACTCACACACACACACACAATCAGAGATGATATTATTATTATGGTTTTTTTATCTTCTTCTCTTATTATATATGTTTGACCAACTGATTTAGTTTAATTATATATGTTTGACCAACTGATTTAATTTAATTATATATGTTTGACCAACTGATTTAATTTTATTTTATTTTGCAAGGTAACTCCTCGATAGCGACTATCAAACTCTTAGAGGAGTCTCCTGACCCTATTTGTTTGTTTACCTTAATATATACCATGTTTACCTACAACCATATACACCTGTATTATTTAAAATTATAATTTAACATAGATATATATATGTATTATGTGAAATGTATGATGGGTCAAATAAAACATTTCTTCTTCTTCTTACCAGATTTAACGAATGAAGTCAATTCTTATAATTTGAAAAAAAAAGGCATTTTTTATTAAACAGACTGCGCACATTACATAAATTAGTCACACACTACATCTGGACATAAATGAACCAGATTCACGATGGGCTGAACCATTTGATGAAGCAGCTTTAAATAGATAGGTGTATTGTGATAGCTAAACATCTTGTATAAAAATAATAACAGCACTTAACCTAGATGACCTTCAAACTCACCTCTGCACCACTTTCCTTGACTCCACAACCTTCAAGATCAAGTTTTTGCAGGGTTTTACAATTGGCAAGGGCAACAGTCAAACACCCTACACCATAGTCGCCGATCTTGTTGTAGTCAAGACTGAGGCTTTGAAGCAAGTTATCGGCTGCCATGGCAACAAAGAACTTATTCCAGCCGACTGAAGATATGTCAGGATTGGCGCTTAGGACTAGTTCTTGTAGTGCTGAAAACACAAACAAACAAACTCAATAGTCAGCATCAGTTAAATCTGTTTCCTCACTTCATTTAGTCTACCGCCAATCAGGTTTGTTGATGTTAAAATTTGTAGTGTGTGTACAGTTGAAGTAATATGTGCAGTCAGTTTAATAAAAGAGTGTATTTCCGTTAAAATCAATGAAAAGATACCTTGTGAAAGTGTGATTAGCCTTATGTCAAGATATGTCAAGGTATGTCAAGGTGTGTCAAGGTATGTCAAGGTATGTCAAGGTATGTCAAGGTATGTTGGGCAGGTTGCACATTGACTCTTTTGCCATTTTTTGGCCAAATATTTGCAAAAAAAATTCTAAAATAATTTAATAGTTTGTCTAATGATTTCATCAAAATGAAACAACACATTTGTACATATAAACCAGCACATCATAATGATAGGTTTGACTTTGGCGAAACACTGAAAGGTGAGGCACAATTAATTTATTTCCATCAAGGACATGTTACAATTACAAACCTTCTGTAAAATGTTGATCCAACTTTCTATATTTCATGAAATCATAAAATCACATTGCGTATGACTAAACTGACCTCTTTTAGCTCCATTGGGAGGCACGAGTTTGGATACAAGGGAGAGGGCTTTGTCCCTGAGTAGGCAGTCTCCCACATCAAGGGAGACAATGTTGGGATGAGTGGCCAGAGCCTCCAGCACCATACACATCCCTCTTTCTCCCACGGTTGAGCCATGCACGCTGCAAACAGGGAATGATTAACCGTCAGATTTTGGGTTGATTTACTGGCATATAAACATCACAATTATAGGGAAACCATTAAAAGCATAACTTTACAGTAGTACAGTTGCTACCTTAGACCTGTTATCTTTCTGAAATGGCAAGGCTGGAGATTTTTATGCAATACAAAATCACGGCATCGGAGGCAGGATTTTACCACTACCATAGCTATGATTGTACCACTACCATAGCTATGATTGTACCACTACCATAGCTATGCTATGAAGCAAAAAACAGAAATAGAGTAATAATAAAAAATACTTTTACGAAGCAATATCAGTTGAAAAAATTGCAGAATTTTTTTTTTTTTTAAATATGAGATTTTTTTAAATGGGACAAAGTGTAGGAAATTCCATCACATTTGTGAGGACATGGGATGGGGACTCAACATAGGAGTCTCTCGCCAGAAACAGGAGACGACTTAACAGACTTGGTTACCCTCATCACAACAGTCAAACATTCTCAGTATAGAGATAACCACATTGAAATATCACAATAATCTAACCCAAAGGGGAACTAGTGTATTCACTTCACTTCACTTTCCCATAACCCGTAAGGATCGTTGGGGCACCATTGATGACTTTCTAACCAGCTCTCTCCACGTTTCCCTGTTCTCGACAGCCCTCTGGGAGTCAGCGAACTCCATTCCTGTCCATTCTTTGATGTTGTCTTCCCACCTCTTCTTCTGTCTACCTCTTCGTCTCCCCCCTCTTACGGTACCTTGCAAGATAGTCTTTGCAAGGCCAGATGATCGTGATACATGACCGTACCACTTCAGTTTCCGCTTCTTAACTGTTGTAAGAAGGTCATCATATGGTCCGATGGCTTCTTTGATCTTGTTGCGGACAGCTTCGTTAGTAACATGGTCTTTGTATGATATGCGCAAGATCTTCCGAAAGCATCTCATTTCCATGGCTTGTATCCTCTTCTGTAGATCTGCTGAGAGGGTCCATGTTTCACAAGCGTACAGAAAGATGGACATGACAAGGGAGCGCATCAGCCTTATCTTCGAACTGACCGTGATGTTTCTGTCGTTCCATAAGGGTTTCAACCTTGTTAGTGCTGCTGTTGTCTGTGCAATCCTGGCAAGTATCTCCGGTTTGGAACCCTCATCTGTGATAATTGATCCCAAGTACCTGAAGCTTGTTACTGTCTGAAGTCTCTGTCCATTAACTTTGACCTCTGTGCTGATGCCTTGTGTGTTGTTCGTCATCAGTTTGGTCTTTTCGGCACTGATCTCCATGCCGTATGATGTAGATGTTTTTTCAAGGCGCTCCACTAAATTGACTAGTTCTTGTTCATCTCCTGCTAAGCCGTCGATGTCGTCAGCAAAACGAAGGTTGGTGATTGTCCTGCCTCCAATGCTGACAGTGCCTTGATGGTTTTCTAAAGCATCAGTCATGATCCTTTCCAGAAAAATGTTGAAGAGCGTTGGTGATAGTAGGCATCCTTGTCGAACTCCGACTGTTGTTCGAAACCAGTCTCCTATGCTGCTGTTGAAGGTTACTGCACTGGTGGCATTGTCATATAGGTGTTCAATGGTTCGGACAAGCTTGGAGCCAATGTTGTACTTCCTCATGGTTGCCCATAGGGCCGCATGCCATACCTTATCAAAGGCCTTCTTGAAATCTATAAAGACATGATACAGGCTTTGCTGATGTTGAAGGTGTTTCTCGCAAAGGATTCTAAGGTTGAAGATCTGTTCACTGGTGCTCCGTCCTGCTCGAAAACCCGCTTGTTCTTCAGCGATAATCTCTTCTGCCTGGGGTTTGAGTCTGTTGAGTAGTATCTTCAACATGACTTTGCTCGGGTGGCTGATGAGGCTGATTGTTCTGTAATTTTGGCACATCTGTAGGTTGCCTTTCTTGGGAAGTGTTATGATCAGTGACTGAGTCCATGGGGTGGGCCATTCTCCTGTCTGCCAGATCTTGTTGCAGATTGTTGTAAGTGTGGTAATCAAGGCTTCTCCCCCAGCTTGAACCAGTTCTGCTGGTATGTTATCAATTCCAGCTGACTTTCCTTTTTTCAGAGACTTTACTGCAGCCTCCACTTCCTCACGAAGAATGGGGTAGTCGTCCTCTTCAGTAGTCTGTGTACAATTTAGTACTACTGGGTCTCCGTTGGTGCTGTGGCTGTACAATTCTGAGCAGTATTCTGTCCATCGATTGAGGATCTGCTGTTCTTCTGTCAGGCATTTCCCTGATTTGTCTTGGATAGTGGTAGTTATCCCTTTCTTCACTGATGTCAGGTCTTTCACTATTTGATAAGCCTTCTTGCTGTTGTTCTTGCTCAAGCTGTCTTCAATTTCACAGCATTGTTCTGCTATCCAGTTATCTTTTGCTCTTCTCATATCTTGTTTAATCTTCTTGTTGACTTCTCTGTATTTTGCTGCACCTTCAGGATCACATTTTCTCCTTTTCAATTCCCTTCTTTTGTCACAAAGATCTAGGATGTCTGTTGTGACCCATGGTTTCTTTGTCCGACGGTGTTTTCCAAGGATCTCGTGGGCTGTGTCGGTCACTATTTTGTTGAAGGTGTTGGTCAGCAAATTCACGTCGGTATATTTGTCATCCAGTATGATAAGTGGTGCAAATTTCCCACCTATCATTGCTTTGAATGCTTCTGCTACATCAGGATCCTTAAGTTTCTCGATGTCAAATTTGATTCTTGTTGGCTTTGGTTTGCTGATCCTCTTCAGGTGAATGTGGAAGGATGTCATCAGCAAGTCGTGATCACTTCCGATATCTGCTCCTGGAAAGCTTCGTGTCCTGGCAATGTTCACTCCTGTGTGAAAGCGCCGTTTCACCAAGATGTAGTCGATCTGATTGTGATGTTTTCCATCTGGGCTGTGCCAGGTCCATCTTCTAGATGTTTTGTGTGGGCCAAATGTGTTAGCCAGCATCAGCTCATTGTACATTGCAAATTCGAGGAGCCTGTGACCTCTCTCATTTGTTTCCGTGTTGCAGAAAGGTCCACAAGTGTCTTGCCAGTTGTTCTGCGCATCCTTTCCCACTTTTGCATTCCAGTCTCCTAGTACAATAAGATTGTCTTTCTTTGGCGTTTCCTCTATGACTTCTTGCAGCTGGCCATAGAAATCTTCCACCTCACTGTCGTCATAATCAGACGTTGGGGCATAAACTTGTATGACTGTCATGTTGAAGGGAGTTGCCTTCAGGCGGATGGTGATGAGCCTGCTGGAGATAGGGCGACAACCCATGACAGTGTTCACGATGTCTTTGTGAACAAGAAACCCAACGCCTTGTTCGTGTTTGTCCTTTTTGCCACTGAAGTAGACCTTGTGTCCTTCTTCGGTCGATGTTTCACCAAAGCTTTTCCATCGCATCTCGGCGAGTCCAAGCAGGTTCCATCTGTATCTCTCCATCTCATGTGTGAGTTCTTTCAGTTTTCCTGCAGCTCTCAATGTCCTGACATTCCATGTGCCGATGGTGATGTCGTTTCTTCCACGTATCTTTTTGGTAGGGGCACCAGTAGCATACTTAACACCCCCGTCCTGATGTACGGCGGGAGGCGCGGTCATTTTTGACCCGGGCTGCGACCGATCCGGTATGTGATTCAAACTGGTTTTCATGATCATGGTGTGTCTAGGGCAGATTTGCAACCTAGCGGAGCCCATCCCTCTCCAGGCTGGTTGACCACAGCCGATATCCACCAAAAAAATGTGGCTCGCCTTGGTCCTGAACACGTGGTCGTTGAACTCATCTTGGAGCCCTTCCGTCCTGGCCATTGACTTCATCGAGGAAGACATCCGCCCTGTGATGTCCTGTTAACATCACCGTATTTTACCCATACGTGGTAGACTCGTGGAGGCGGGAGCGTCTTATTCCATCCCGTACAGGTCCATTGGACCTGCCCACTGCTTTCAGTGTATTACTTTATGTAAATAATATCCAGTATTTAATCTCTATATAAACCCCTCTCTTTAGAAAATACGACATTGTCTCATTCCTTTGGGTGGAGACAAAAGTGGACTACCTCTATGCGATACTTTATTGCATTAGTTGAATTTATTATTCGTCCAATCATTGCACTGATTTAAGAGTCGACTCTTCATACTACTAATACCAAGATTTAGTTCTTAGATCAATGTAATGGTTGAAAGATTGGTAAATCAGCTAATAGTCTTCTCTTATATTCAATCAATTCAATAAAGAATTGCATAAGGCCTACTCCTAATCTAACATTACACATTGTGCATTGAATAGGGATTTTAGACAATTATGGATGTTCCAACCCTCAGTTAGATAAATATAATTTTGTTTCTCTTTATTTTCTTGTTAGTAGTTACAAGTCTCCAGGTCAGAACATCAGAATTTACAATCCAATAATTGTGCTTTGTAGTTGCAGGGTTGATCTAAGTACTTGGCTACATAACCAAATCAGAGATTCTATAATTACTACTCACAGCAAGGATGTTAGAGAGCGATTGCGATTCAGTGCACCAGCTAACTTCCACGAACGATCACAAGTCGACAGCATCCCCAGGTTTAGATTTAACTGTAGGATGGATTTACATTTGCTGACAGATTTCATAAGTTTTTCAAAATCAGCATCAGTCATTGTGCAATCTCGCAATGACAGTAGCCGTATGTCGTTCACATTCAGCGAGTCGCATATGTCCTGTACTTCGACTGTGGAGAGTTTCTCTCCATACATCTGAACAGACCCTAGCAGCATGGTTCAATATGTAGGCTTACAGTTCCAACTTGACGATTTGTCACATTTTAGACCAATAGAGTGTATTAATAAGGTAAAGCAATATTGTTTCCCATTCTTAACAACAGGTATTATGATGATTCTCTTGCAAGAATGCAATCACTACCTGACTTTCAGTGTCATTTCCTATGCAAATCATGTGAAAATCAGGCCATATGGCATATGACAATTTAAATTTGGCCGCCTGCCATGTTTGATGTGAATCCCTTTACATGTGTTTTAGTCATACTTTTTGAGTCCTGGTCATTTAATTGAGCCATCGGTTTTTCACTAGATCTTTCACTTTGACAGCAAACCACATGCCAGAAATGTTTTGGAAGAAATAAAATCTATTCAAATACGTCTTACATGGATTGTATGAGAATACCGTTATTATACTGCCTGCTACATTAATTGACATTGAAAATGTATTAACGTGGAAAACTGACTAACCATTATCATTAAATAACTAACCTTTTTAAACGAAGTAAAGATTGGTGGTATTTGGTGGGTTTTTATCTGTATAATTAGTGAAAATGTTTATCTATAAGATTATAAACCTTTTTAATTAGGTTGTGCATTATAATATAACTGCTCCAACAAAGCATGTTGACACTCGATGCTTCACGGAACATAACACGCTGCAGAAGAAACGACCGTCACTGCCACTGGCTGCCCTGGCATCGCCACCAATAAAGGCATTATCAGCTCAGTCCCAGCCCAGGATTGTTGACATTATATATTAATTATTATACTAAATCAGTCTAACAGAATGCCATGGTAACATTGTCGTCGAGACTGCGATACGTTCGTCTGTTCTCTCTAGTTGCGTAAAGTTAACTGCACCGAGTCTAATAAAGTAACAGTTACGACATCACAAACGTGAACCAAACGAGGTGACATCGAGCAGCCATGCCCATGAACAGTCAATCATGTGTTCATGGTTGCCATAGTTACTGCAAACATTAGACTCTACCTCTGCCCTCTACTGGCGTTTTAGTATTATTACTTGAAGAGATTACTATAAATAGGCAGACAGAGGGCGGCACTATATATTTTGTTTACCGCACTCACCAGATTAGATAGATAGGGAAGAGCGTGGCAGATGGCAAATTCCAGTGTTATAATGTGCTACTCAGTGAGAAGCAACATTAAACAATTCTATGCAACATTTTGGAACAGAACTAGGGGTAGTATGTTGGTATTGTCATGTCATACATAGTTTACTACATCATACAGATGTGCAATAAAAATTGTAATGTGTACATTCAGTACGAGTCAGAGGTGCTACCATAATAATGTTTCTTATTTAACAAGATTTAACAAGATTTGCCATCCAAGCCAAAGGCCCAGATGGGAAGTGGACAAGGAAGCCATTGGCTTATCGAGAGTCCAACAATGTTCATCTACTTATAGCCCGCCCTCCTGAGATATGTGTCAACCTTGTTTTTAAACATATTCACGCTGCTAGCAGTTACACAATCTGTAGACAATTTGTTCCATTCATTTATTGTCCTCTGTGAGAACGAGTGCTTCCTGATGTCCAATCTACATTGATCCTTTACTAATTTTACCTCATGTCCTCTAGTTCTGCTATCCTTCTTGAGTGAGAAAAACATATTTCTATTAATATTTTCATACCCATTCAATATCTTAAACACTTCAATCTGATCTCCTCTTAACCTCCTTGTCTCTAGAGTTGTTAAACCACATTCTTTCAGGCGTTCTTCATAACTAAGGTCTCTCAGTTCTGGAATCATTTTAGTTGCTCTCCTTTGTATGCGTTCAAGCGTATCTATATCCTTCTTACGATATGGTCTCCATGCTTGTATACAGTATTCTAAATGAGGTCTAACTATTGCTTTATAAAGAGGTATAATTAACTTTTTTCCCTTGTATGTTATGTTTCTTCTAATCAATCCAAGAATTTGATTACCCTTTGAAACTGCAATACCACACTGCTCTGAAACTTTCATATCAGCGCTTATTGATAGAGCAGTGGCTTTGTGCAGTTACGTAATTGACATTAAAGCAAATAAATATTATGACTTGTGTGTCATCTGTAATTGGTAACTTTGTAGGCACTCTTATTTGTGTATACATAATGTATTCTTCTGTTGTTCAACACCCGGAGTTCGGTACTTCGCCCAGGCCTACACCGACCTCCTCGTTTTATTTTACAATTTCTTAATGCTGCTGCTGCTGCTGCTGCTGCTGCTGCTGCTGCTGCTGCTGCTGCTGCTGCTGCTGCTGCTGCTGCTGCTGCTGCTGCTGCTGCTGCTGCTGCTGCTGCTGCTGCTGCTGCTGCTGCTGCTGCTGCTGCTGCTGCTGCTGCTGCTGCTGCTGCTGCTGCTGCTGCTGCTGCTGCTGCTGCTGCTGCTGCTGCTGCTGCTGCTGCTGCTGCTGCTGCTGCTGCTGCTGCTGCTGCTGCTGCTGCTGCTGCTGCTGCTGCTGCTGCTGCTGCTGCTGCTGCTGCTGCTGCTGCTGCTGCTGCTGCTGCTGCTGCTGCTGCTGCTGCTGCTGCTGCTGCTGCTGCTGCTGCTGCTGCTGCTGCTGCTGCTGCTGCTGCTGCTGCTGCTGCTGCTGCTGCTGCTGCTGCTGCTGCTGCTGCTGCTGCTGCTGCTGCTGCTGCTGCTGCTGCTGGCATGTACTGCGGATGTTTTGTGATAAGCAAGGTTTCGGTGAGTAATGCGTTGCTGTTTGTCGGCTTCGTACGTGTTGGCACAAGGCGGGGTGTATTTTAGTACTGAGCAAAGTTCGAGCCAGCGCTGACAATGCAAGACTTCCCACAGCATAAATGAATTGAGAGATGGCGAAGATGAACGGTGGTGCACGACAACCACACTTCTCCATGTTCAATTGTTTGGTTCTCACACTGGGGGTGCCGGTTATAGTTACACGAGTCCTCGGCAAACATAAACACGCCTGCACGAACGAACGCATGCACGCGCGCACATACAAGAGGCTAAGCAGATACTCCGGTTAGTGCCAGTGGACCTGGATAAAATTGGAAGCGGGACTGTTTGTGATAAAATTGAATATATTTTGCTTGCCACAAGTAATGCTGCATGGCATGGAGCCCCTGTCACACTTTATAAATGTTAATTACTACTGTCCCACGTCGATGTAGGGTTCAACTTTATTACCTCTTCTGTTTTACATAAATGGCATATGAAAAAACGCTCAAATCCCACAATGACATAGGCCTATGCCTCTCTGCAGATGACAGGATACTCAACAAATGTTGCACACTCTCGCCATCTACTGCTTTCGAGTCAGTGTTTTAATCTATACTGCCAATTTCAAACGTACCGCAATTTAAAAATAATTTTTTTACTCATTTTGAATCCAAATACACAGCCAAACCATCATGTCACGTAGAAAATGCGCAAGAATTAAGTAAATATACCCTATATAAACCTAAACAAATTATTCCAACGCCGCCAGATCTTCGTCCACCACCACTTTTTATCCAGTACTACTTGGCATATGATATCTGATATATGCCCCACTTCTTTCACGGTAGTGGTCGCCCGTATTTGCTCCAGTTACTCCATGAACGAGTCTACTGAGACCAAACATTTTTTTAATTAACTCCTCGACACGTGCCTGGTTGGGCACCGGCCAATCAAAAGCGCACTTGCGTGTGACGTCACGGGTAGTCCCGCCCCCAGCATTGCGGATGTTGATATTTAGCAGACGGCGCTCCATCTCTGCGTTGGCTGCAGTGCCGTTTTCCCGGTTGAGTTCGATTTTATCATTGTCCCAGATCTAATTTGGATCGCGACCTAACGAGGAAGGCTTTGTGGTTGCCATAGGAACGACCTGCAGGTCGGCCTTTTAATTACTCTGCGAACCCCGCCGTGTCTATATAAGAGCGCGTTCTCGGAGCCTGGAGTCATGTCCGAGCACTACTCGAAGAGCGGCAAGCGGACTGTCTATTACTCGAGCAGCAGCGGCGGTCAGCAACAATCCAACGTTTCGGAGACAGTATCGTTCACTGACTCCGACGGTCAAGTTCACACCCAGACGAGGAATTACCAAGGTGGTCGGTGTTCAGATGAGTTCCTAAATTTCAACCCCGACAATCTTCTGAGTTCAACTCGATCGGCCCAGCCTCAGCCTAAGCCTCAGCAGGCAAGTTTTGGACAGCGCCTCAAGACCGTGATGGACACGGCGGCCACCGGGGCGAGAAGGTATTCATCGGGATGGGGGAGTCGGAAGCCGAACCGTTATACCCCCGCAAAGACCATGAGCGTGCAGGGCAAGTCATTCGCTGAGATCAAGAAAGAATGTTTGGCCAAGGGAGTGCTTTTCGAAGATCCGGAGTTCCCAGCTGTCGACCAGTCGATCTTCTACAGCCAAAGACCCCCAAGGCCTTTCGTATGGAAGAGACCAAAGGTAAGTATATCGTAAGAAGGATATATTAGGTATATGCTAGAACAAATACAGAGGAGAGCAACTAAAATGATTCCTGAACTGAGAGACTTTCGTTAAGAAGAGCACCTAAAAGAATGTGGTTTAGCAACTCTAGAGACAATTTAAAGATTTTAAGAGGAGATCAAATTGATTTATTTTAGATATTGAATGGGTATGAAAATATTGATAGAAATATTTTTTTCTCACTTAAGAAAGATAGTAGAACTAAAGGACACGAGGTGTCATTAGTGAAGGACCAGTATAGATTGAATATCAGAAAGTACTCTATAAATGAATGGAATTTGCAGATTGTGGATATACTAGCAGCGTGAATATATTTAAAAACAAGGTTGACACATATCTCAGGAGGGCGGGTTACACATAGATGAAACATTTCTGGACTCTCAATAAACCAATGGCTTCCTTGTCCACTTGCCATCTGGGTCTTTGCCTTGGATAGCAATCTTAAATTTTTTTTAAAAGTATAGGTGACATATAGTGGACCGGCAGAGTGATTCTGAGCTGATGACCCCCAGCTGATGGTGGTAAAGATGGGCACCCTTCCCATTTAACTAAGTGTATAAACAAATATAATTCAACAAATGCAAATAAATCCACACAAATCATTTTCTAAATTTATAAAAAAATATCATGCATGCATACATACATATCCATCCTAAGTCATTTTTAAATAGTTGTCTTTTTATGATGTTTCTGGTACAATTTAGAAAATAAAAAACTTATGTTTCATCCAAATGAATGAATAACAAAAAAACAAGGATTGTCTTTTCTTACAAAGAACTTGCATTGCAAATGAATTGCCGACAATAAATTATCAGTTAGATCTGTTTAGGAGACAGATTCTCTTTTATTGAACTACAAACTTTTCAGCCAGGGAAGAGGTTTAATGGGTGCTTGGAATAAGTTAGGATGCACTGTAAAAATACTTACCTGAACACTTTGCATTGGAAAAAGTTTTATTGAGATGTTATACAGCCCTGCCGCAGGGCTGGGTCCAATTACACAAAATTATATCAATTACAATTACATTACATTTTAATTACAATTACAGTTACAGTCATAATTTTCCAAATCAATTACAATTACAATTACACTGTTTAAATTTCAATTACAATTACATTATGCGGAACAAAATATATTCAGCATTTGTGAATTATGTATTTTTGCGCGTTTTGCTGAATTTCAATATTTTGTACATAATTGATAAACAAATATAACAGTAATGTTTCTACATTTTGTTGAATTTTGACTTTGAATTATATTAAATAAAAAGTTAGCCGTTTAAAACATATTTTTATTATATAAAAATACAATGCAATATCCAGACATAATCCTACAGGACATATTCCAATGCAGACATCCGTGTGCATTTCTGAAATTTTTCTTTGGAAAATACTAATAATAGGGTTTGATGTGTTATATTTGAGGTTGTAGCTTCTGCTCTAAGCTGACATTCTTAATTGGTCTGCCCTTTGCTTTGTGTGAGTTGGGAATGGGAAGAGAGGCCATATAAACGGTCCTTGCCACCTGACCTATCTGAGTATCTCCAACCCACCACAACACAAGGGGTTTAATTGGCTTGCTAACTCTGCAATGTTTCACTGAGCTGATATTTTCTGAAGCAATATCAGGCTACAGGTCTTTCCATGTTGTTTGAATACCAACTTAGCCTTTGTCTGACAATGTCTGTGCATTGTTTATTGCTTCCTGGCTGTTACCAACTTACTGAAAAGGCTAATTGCTAAGGCTACCCACCACTAGCACCACTGACCAGACAGAGCCCACCAGACAGTGAATACTGAGACTTAAATATAAATATATAAGCAGGTGTTATTATTAGTCTTGATTTTCAACTCATGTGAGACTTAAATTATATTTTTACTGACAATTCGTTCAGGTAGTTTGTGATATGAAACGTACTGTAATTGATTGTAATTGAAATAAATTTTCAATTATACAAAATATAACAATTACAGTAACATTTTGAAACCATAATCAATTACAATTACACAATTTTGCTGTAATCAATTACAATTACATAATTGGACCCATCCCTGAGCCCTGGGTAGACTTTAGGAAGAAAAGTCTGGTAATACAGCTTGATTACCAAGGTATTCAATTCAGTAATCCAGAAAGCATAACATGAAATTAAGAAATCATAATATGGAACCAAGAAATCCTGATATGGAACCAAGAAATCATAATATGGAACCCAGAAATTATAATGGAACCCACCAAACATGCCATAATATGAAACATGTCATAATATGAACCGTGATCTTGGCCTCGTGTTTTGATATAGAAATAAAAGTTTATGCCACTGAAATATTTAGTTTTATCATAGATTTATAGTAATATTAGTACTATATATCTATGGTTTTATTATGTGTGTTTCTTGTTTAGGTACCTATGATTGCTGTATCAGCCACCAGCATACTTGAGCACTTGTTGTTTTCTTCATATATTATATATATATTCCAATCTACATGAATTCCAAGTAACATAATACTTTTGATAATGTAATAATAAAACACATATAGCCAGATGTGGGATCTCTTGAGACATGGAAGTTGTAAATAGAGAAATAAAAAGTCTTTAAAACGCATTCTGCCCCAGAGTTCTAGAAGTTACATAGTAGAAACTAGTCTGTTTTTCTCACCTCTAGCAGTGGTTTTGTCACCTGTGTCTATTATGTTTGCCTCGATAAACTAGTTTCTTCGGTAATGTCAGTAATAAAATTACACATTTTAAACTATGAAGTTAGGTGCTGATGGCCTTACTTAATGTCTGACTGTGCCTGGAAATTCTGACATAAACCTGCCAGCCTAAACCCTACTGCCACTTCCAATCCCAGCAGACAGCGGCTGTGTTTATGTTTAGTTTGTATATATTATGTCATGTAATATCTTACTCTAACAGCAGTTGCTGGTTGTCTGTGTGTTTTATCACAGCAGACATAAGATGTTCTGGTTCTTGGATGCCTTGTACTCTGTGCTCATACTAAGCTTTCATGAGAATACTGTTAGTCATCTAGTTCTTCTTTTTTCCCGAAGTCCCATGCAGGGTGGGTCCACATCACATAGTCTGTTCCGCCCTCTCAACGAGTCGTCTCCATCCATTGCAATCTTCTCCCATTCTCTCCCCCTCTCGGCTGTTCACCTCTGCCCTTTTAAGATCTCTCTTGACACTGTCCCTCCATCTTAATGTTGGTCTTCCTCTTCTACTTCTACCATCCTCTTCTGTTTCCATCCTCCCTGTGTCAACCTGTCCTCTCTGTGTCAACCTGTCCTCACCCAGACTCATGAGAAGAAGAAGAAGAATTGTTTTATTTGACTAATAGTCAATAGATGTTACCATTTAGACAGCCTTGTAAATGGATATCTGAGTCTAGATTGAACCTATCCAGGTGTAGGGGTGTAGGGGTGTGGGGGAGGGGGCCTCCTGGTTAGGCGAGGAGGCTTACTGGTTGGGGGTAGCTGGGTCCTGGTGTTTCCTGTCAGCTGTGGCATAGTTTAAAAGTTACCTGAGGATTTCTCCTGCAGTTAGACCGGTAGGGGGCATGGCTTGCCTGTGTTCTACTTTTGTGGGTCTCTGGTGCTGTTTTAAATGTTGCCATTTTCCCAGCATAAATTAAGGATTACTGGTATTCCATTAGTATATTGGCAGACATGTATCCATTCATCCATACATACATACGTACATACGTACATACATCCGTACATACATACGTACATACATCGCAAAAATCGCCCAGTTAATCTCAACATCATTGCTAATAATTACTGACTCCAGAATGACTTAACAAACTGTTCTGTTTTCCGCAGTGCGTTTCACCAAGTTGAAACATGTTACCATGACAATACAAACTACGTGGCAGAATGGTGCCAGCCACATGTTCATAATAACACTTTTTCCGTCGCATGTGCAATTTAAAGTAGGCAAACATTGCAGTTATGTTTTATAACCAGACTGTCAATTAAGAAAGAAGAAGGTAGAGTATGTTACTGGTCCTTCTGAGAGCACGATAAGCACCCACCAAGACTGATGTCCACCCACACTGAGAGTCTGTTACATACCATAGCTTAAGGCAGAAAGTTGATCTGAGCAACAGAAACAAACTCACCTTAAAATAGACAGCCACAGGTGGAATAAAATACCTGTGCTTTGCCACAGCAGCATTGGGGTAATCCACTATTTGTAACAGCCACACCTGGCAATTCCATGACGTTTTCTTTCTCCTACCATTCTATATATAACATATAAACTGGAACCTCACATTGCACAACCAGCAAGGTAAATTATAACATTCCAACTGAGTGATGACATTAGAGAAAGCATTGCACAACCAGCAAGGTAAATTATAACATTCCAACTGAGTGATGACATTAGAGAAAGCATTGCACAACCAGCAAGGTAAATTATAACATTCCAACTGAGTGATGACATTAGAGAAAGCATTGCACAACCAGCAAGGTAAATTATAACATTCCAACTGAGTGATGACATTAGAGAAAGCATTGCACAACCAGCAAGGTAAATTATAACATTCCAACTGAGTGATGACATTAGAGAAAGCATTGCACAACCAGCAAGGTAAATTATAACATTCCAACTGAGTGATGACATTAGAGAAAGCATTGCACAACCAGCAAGGTAAATTATAACATTCCAACTGAGTGATGACATTAGAGAAAGCATTGCACAACCAGCAAGGTAAATTTTGGTTACTTTCTAAGAAGATATGATATGATACCATTGGAAAATATTGAAAAGACCAGACCAGTTGTTATAAAATGCTGTAAATAGGACAGTTGTCTGTTTTGATTTAATTGTAATTGTTAGAATTGTAATTATTTGATTTCTACATTTAGCCTATGAACTGTAATTTTTTGTTTAAAAATTAGCAATTTTAACCATTTTGAAATTAAATGTAACATTGCACCGTATTTTTGTAATAAAATGTCATGGGAAAAATATATTATAAATTAATCATGAAATGAATATGTATCAGTTGGATTAGGCTGTCTAGTTATGTGCAACCTGGAAGGGAATGGAAGGGGCAGATGGGAGGGAGGGAGAGTTGATAGATAGAGGGAGAGTCAGTGTGGGAGGAAGCATGACATATGATAGGGAAAGTATGGAAGTAAAACTGATGAATGTAGCGGAACATGTTTTATGGAGGGATGCGAAAATGCCTGTCAGCCAAACGAAATGAGTGTGCAGGGAATGGTGCGAGTGTACAGGGAATGGTGCAAGTGTACAGGGAATGGTGTGAGTGTGTAGGGAATGGTGCAAGTATACAGGGAATGGTGCAAGTGTGTAGGGAATGGTGCGAGTGTACAGGGAATGGTGCGAGTGTACAGGGAATGATGCAAGTGTACATGGAATGATGCGAGTGTACAGGGAATGGTGTGAGTGTGCATGGAATGGTGCGAATGTACAGGGAATGGTGAGAGTGTACAGGGAATGGTGTGAGTATACAAGGAATGGTGCGAGTGTACAGGGAATGATGCAAATGTACATGGAATGGTGTGATTGTGGATGGAATGGTGCAAGTGTACAGGGAATGGTGCAAGTATACAGGGAATGGTGCGAGTGTGTAGGGAATGGTGTGAGTGTACAGGGAATGGTGCGAGTGTACAGGGAATGATGCAAGTGTACATGGAATGATGCGAGTGTACAGGGAATGGTGTGAGTGTGCATGGAATGGTGCGAATGTACAGGGAATGGTGAGAGTGTACATGGAATGGTGTGAGTATACAAGGAATGGTGCGAGTGTACAGGGAATGATGCAAATGTACATGGAATGGTGTGATTGTGGATGGAATGGTGCAAGTGTACAGGGAATGGTGCGAGTGTACAGGGAATGGTGTGAGTGTATAGGGAATGGTGTGTGTGCAGGGAATGGTGTGAGTGTATAGGGAATGGTGCAGCTTCACAACTGCTGCAGATGTCACTAATGCTATCACCTCTGCAATTTATAAAAATGTCAGCCATATAGCATGCTTCGCAGAGCAGTGTGTGCCGGCTGTGTATAGCGCAATTATTTGGTGAGAGTGGGCCAGAATCGCCAACTTAGCGCACATTCCAGCACAGGCTGATACTGCCATGTTTAATAGAATGTTCATACAATCACTCCTGGTAGAGGTTAATTGGCTAATCTATACCCCTTTCCCAATGCCCGGGGAACAGAAGACTGCCTTCCAGTTCCAGACAGTTTACATATATAAGGAACAGTTGGCCAGATATATCTGGGAAACATCTGTTGTTCTTTCCAGAAGAGCACCTTGTTTATGAAAATGACTGATGTAGCATTAGGAATGTTGCTGAACTTAAGACTTTGTACAATGCATGGACCTTGTATGGAACCCAAATATCAGAATTTGTGACAAATGGACTGAAGGCCAACGCTGCACTCGGGGTGCCAAACTAGCAGTTTAGTTTCATGTTCTGCAGCTGGTAACTTGGAATGTTCTCCAACATCTGGCAGCCAAATGTTGTGGTTGGCAACAAGATCATGATAAGCCTTCGGGAATCTTTCACAAACCAGACGTTTGAAGCAGGGTGATGGCACACTGGCAGTGAAACACCAGAGGGAAGACCACAGTAAAAATTTGCATTGGTGACCATGTTAACATCTTGTCTGATGTGACCTCTAAAAATTAAGAAAATTTTTCACAGCAGCTGCCATAATTTCAGACCAAGTTTTGTAAAAATCACATACCTCCAACTCTTTTAAGACACCCCGACGTGCAATGCCCGTCAATTTTTACAAAAATAGCAATTTTTACAAAAATGTACTCATGTGGCCCATAGCAGAAAAATTCCCATAAATTTCTCTGCCGGTTAAACTCTCAAAAGAATGCACTATTCCACAACCACCAGCTTCTAAAAAGAAACCTGTGAATATACCTGCTCAGTTGCACTTATATCACATCATATGAATTGTTTAAATTTACATATCACAATTTAATACGCCCGCCCTACATTCGTGTGAAACAATAAACAGGAAGGTCAACTGTGGTCTTACCCCACCAGTTGTGTTGGTGGGGGGGTGGCAGCCATAAACTTTATCTCATTCCAGTGACCTAATTGTGCCATTAAATACCAGGACCCCCCCAGAGCAAGCAGACTTGTCCCTGGGGAAGCTGACAATCATGGCCAGTGAGAAATAAAATTTTCTAGGCTATTTGGGAAAAATTTTAAATGCAGTGTACACGCAATATATATGTATGCCACCTATCTATAATCATTCTTATCTAGAGTATATACCACTAATGTTACTTGACAATAATTAACCATGTACAAATATAAAATGATTAAATTTTTTTATGAAAACTGGAACCTCACATGACATCATTCACACGTTGATTACCGCCCAATATTTGACATTACTGCCCAACATTAGATCATAAACTTAATCATAATCAAATATTTGGAGCACATTTTTCTGCTTCTTGTCATTGCTATGCAGGTGGTATGTCATGGAATACATGTATATGTGTATGTATATGTGTATATATATATATATATATATATATATATATATATATATATATATATATATATATATATATATATATATAAAGCGGTTATAGTCCATTCCACTTTTACATATTAAGTTATTACCTCCAACACAAATTTGTGTCAGAGCTTGTCAAACAACAAAATTAGTTTTATATAGCCTGCTAGGCCATTCGTGTATGCCCCTGCTAGGCCATTCGTGTATGCCCCTGCTAGGCCATTCGTGTATGCCCCTGCTAGGCCATTCGTGTATGCCCCTGCTAGGCCATTCGTGTATGCCCCTGCTAGGCCATTCGTGTATGCCCCTGCTAGGCCATTCGTGTATGCCCCTGCTAGGCCATTCGTGTATGCCCCTGCTAAGGCCATTCGTGTATGCCCCTGCTAAGGCCATTCGTGTATGCCCCTGCTAGGCCATTCGTGTATGCCCCTGCTAGGCCATTCGTGTATGCCCCTGCTAGGCCATTCGTGTATGCCTATCTATGATTCACCTGGGAAAGGAACCTACTAACTTACATTGATCCCGCTTTTAGAGAGTAAATCAGACTGTGTATTCACCCCTCCCCCATGACCCCTGCAGTTAAACCAAAGAGATCTTAATTGGTTACAAAGTGTTTGTGCTATAAACCATTCCACTGAAAACAAAATGTAATGTTGTAATGACATACCATACCATAGCTGATAGAAGCTCACAGCAACATTTTATCAGCCACAGCTAGTGTGCATTTACAATACTGAATGGAACATTGAGTTAAGTATGGGAGTCAACATTTACTGAACTGAATGGAATGGTGAATTAAGTATGGGAGTCAACATTTACTTTGCTGAAAGGAATGGTTAGTTAAGTATGGGAGTCAACATTTACTATGCTGAAAGGAATGGTTAGTTAAGTATGGAAGTCAACATTTACTGTGCTGAATGGAATGGTGAGTTAAGTATGGGAGTCAACATTTATTGTGCTGAATGGAACAGTGAGTTAAGTAAGGGAGTCAACATCAACATTTACTGTGCTGAATGGAATGGTGAGTTAAGTATGGGAGTCAACATTGACTGTGATGAATGGAATTGTGAGTTAAGTATGGGAGTCAACATTTACTGTGCTGAATGGAATGGTGAGTTAAGTATGGGAGTCAACATTGACTGTGATGAATGGAATGGTGAGTTAAGTATGGGAGTCAACATTGACTGTGATGAATGGAATGGTGAGTTAAGTATGGGAGTCAACATTGACTGTGATGAATGGAATGGTGAGTTAAGTATGGGAGTCAACATTTACTGCGTTGAATGGAATGGTGAGTTAAGTATGGGAGTCAACATTTACTGTGCTGAATGGAATGGTGAGTTAAGTATGGGAGTCAACATTGACTGTGATGAATGGAATTGTGAGTTAAGTATGGGAGTCAACATTTACTGTGCTGAATGGAATGGTGAGTTAAGTATGGGAGTCAACATTGACTGTGATGAATGGAATGGTGAGTTAAGTATGGGAGTCAACATTGACTGTGATGAATGGAATGGTGAGTTAACTATGGGAGTCAACATTGACTGTGATGAATGGAATGGTGAGTTAAGTATGGGAGTCAACATTGACTGCGTTGAATGGAATGGTGAGTTAAGTATGGGAGTCAACATTTACTGTGCTGAATGGAATGGTGAGTTAAGTATGGGAGTCAACATTTACTGTGCTGAATGGACCAGTGAGTTAAGTATTGGAGTCAACATTTACTGTGCTGAATGGACCAGTGAGTTAAGTAAGGGAGTCAACATCAACATTTACTGTACTGAATGGAACGGTGATGAATGGAATGATGAATTAAGTGTAGGAGTCTACATTTACTGTACTGAATGGAACGGTGAGTTAAGTATGGAAGTCAACATTGACTCAAATGTATTGACTGTCACTGCCTGTAGAAAAGTGTAAAACAAGTCTTTGAAAATAGGATGCACTTCCATAAGGGGTAGGACAATGCTTGGATCATGCTCAGTAGTTCAATCTTTGCTTCAAACTGAACTGGTACAAAGAGAATGTACAGATGTCCATAAATCATGACCAACTAAGTACGCACATATAAAGAACATATTTTTTACATGGTGGAAGCACTGCAGTACTTATGGGAAGTTTGAGCAACATAATAAGCAACATTTAGGTGATGAATATATGTTATAGTGTAATTCCCTACAGCTTAGCAGTTTACAGAGGTCAGAACACAGTGCAAAATTGCATTGGTGGCCATGTTAATGTTTTGTCTGATTATAAGAAAACTTGATCATCAAAAAATCAGGAAATTTTTCACACCAACTGCTATCATCTCATTGACATGCTGACCAAGTTTTGTCAAACCACATACCTCCAGTTCTTTTAAAACGCTACCATGTGTGATGCCTGTCAACATTTACAAAAGTATCCATGTATTCATGCACGAGGAATGGGATCTGGGAGGGAAGGAGGCCTGGAGGGAGGGAAGGAGGCCTGGAGGGAGGGAGGTTGCTCCAGGTGACAGGACTCTAGCAATAGCTGGCTGACTCAGGCACAAATCAAGCTGAAATGTTGGTACCCATTGATTAGCTCCCAGAATGTTACCATGGCAACAGTGTGGTCTATTTCAGTGAAACTCCTTCATGTGCCTTTCACAGGCCTGGAGAGGATATGTTCACGCTTCCTTTGAGCTACGTGGATGCACTGACATGATACAGTGACATGATGCACTAACGTGATGCACTGACATGATGCACTGACTGATATTTGGGAGTTTATAAATAATGCCAAATCCATCCATCATTCCCTAGGAAACTTTTTTGCAAGTGTTTATTTTGTCTACCGGCTGCTTCCTTCTGAGACTGAGGTTCAATGATGTACTTGAGTGATTGATGCAGTGCAACAGAACACACATGATGGTAGTACACTAGCGGAGACAGTGGCAGACTACGTTGAAGTGTTTGGGTGCATGTTTGTATGTATGTGTATATAAATATAAACATACTGCAGCTGTCGTCCATCTGACATAATGACATACAGGTGTACCTGCATAAATATGTACACAATTTCCTTGCTAACTTTAGCTGCCATCACACTGTATGTTAGGTAGGCCCAAGTGAGTGTACTAGACTGTTGTACTTGTAATCTAGTGCGTGGTCTACATTAGGGTCAATGTTCCCAAAAGTCTACAATTGATCAAAATAATGTCTTTTGTCTCTCAGAACATGAATTTTAAAGTTAAGTTTAAATAAATTTCAACATGAATTGACCATACTAAGAGCTCTCCAGACACAAACCTGTCTCATTAATGTATACTGGTTAAAAAAAAAACCCAAAATAGCATGTCCATTTGAAGTTTCCAAATTTGGGATCAGTACCACACAAAAACATTATTGCATTTTTATTTCAGCATAGTTGAGGTATGTATCAGGGGTTTAATATTTAAAAATCCTGTCTTTGTTTGACAGTATTGTTTCTTAAGTGACCACTTTTTGCATGTTCAACATCGCCGGTTTATAAGGGTCCACCGTATTCATTTATGAGTGACATTAATATGTATTTAGACAAATGATCCCATCATACAGTTGACGGATGGGATTAAACCTAACTATAAGTAAAATATGGTAAAGTTAAAATTTATGGAATAACATTTTAAATGAGTGTCCAGTGTCACCAACGGAAAGGCCTACCTGCAAAAAAATGCGAAAGTTACATCGTTTTAAGTATTTCATATATACAAGCAAATCCCCTGCTATAACTGCCTCCATGGCAGTACCAACAATTCAAGATATTTCCTGGTCTGGGGCAGAAAAATGAATTTGGGGTGTGTCCAGCATCACTGAATGTTCAACATTACTGGGGGAAAACTGAAAAAACACTGTTCATGCGGAAAATACAGTGACCCAGAGGAACTACAGTGGTCAGATACATGTTGCTCTTCCTCTATATGAAAGATACATGTTGCTCTTCCTCTATATGAAAGATACATGTTGCTCTTCCTCTATATGAAAAATACATGTTGCTCTTCCTCTATATGAAAGATACATGTTGCTCTTCCTCTATATGAAAGATACATGTTGCTCTTCCTCTATATGAAAGATACATGTTGCTCTTCCGCTATATGAAAGATACATGTTGCTCTTCCTCTATATGAAAGATACATGTTGCTCTTCCTCTATATGAAAGATACATGTTGCTCTTCCGCTATATGAAAGATACATGTTGCTCTTCCTCTATATGAAAGATACATGTTGCTCTTCCTCTATATGAAAGATACATGTTGCTCTTCCTCTATATGAAAGATACATGTTGCTCTTCCTCTATATGAAAGATACATGTTGCTCTTCCTCTATATGAAAGATACATGTTGCTCTTCCTCTATATGAAAAATACATGTTGCTCTTCCTCTATATGAAAGATACATGTTGCTCTTCCTCTATATGAAAGATACATGTTGCTCTTCCTCTATATGAAAGATACATGTTGCTCTTCCTCTATATGAAAGATACATGTTGCTCTTCCTCTATATGAAAGATACATGTTGCTCTTCCGCTATATGAAAGATACATGTTGCTCTTCCTCTATATGAAAGATACATGTTGCTCTTCCGCTATATGAAAGATACATGTTGCTCTTCCTCTATATGAAAGATACATGTTGCTCTTCCTCTATATGAAAGATACATGTTGCTCTTCCTCTATATGAAAGATACATGTTGCTCTTCCTCTATATGAAAGATACATGTTGCTCTTCCGCTATATGAAAGATACATGTTGCTCTTCCGCTATATGAAAGATACATGTTGCTCTTCCTCTATATGAAAGATACATGTTGCTCTTCCTCTATATGAAAGATACATGTTGCTCTTCCTCTATATGAAAGATACATGTTGCTCTTCCTCTATATGAAAGATACATGTTGCTCTTCCGCTATATGAAAGATACATGTTGCTCTTCCGCTATATGAAAGATACATGTTGCTCTTCCGCTATATGAAAGATACATGTTGCTCTTCCTCTATATGAAAGATACATGTTGCTCTTCCTCTATATGAAAGATACATGTTGCTCTTCCTCTATATGAAAGATACATGTTGCTCTTCCTCTATATGAAAGATACATGTTGCTCTTCCTCTATATGAAAGATACATGTTGCTCTTCCTCTATATGAAAGATACATGTTGCTCTTCCGCTATATGAAAGATACATGTTGCTCTTCCGCTATATGAAAGATACATGTTGCTCTTCCGCTATATGAAAGATACATGTTGCTCTTCCTCTATATGAAAGATACATGTTGCTCTTCCTCTATATGAAAGATACATGTTGCTCTTCCGCTATATGAAAGATACATGTTGCTCTTCCGCTATATGAAAGATACATGTTGCTCTTCCGCTATATGAAAGATACATGTTGCTCTTCCGCTATATGAAAGATACATGTTGCTCTTCCTCTATATGAAAGATACATGTTGCTCTTCCTCTATATGAAAGATACATGTTGCTCTTCCTCTATATGAAAGATACATGTTGCTCTTCCTCTATATGAAAGATACATGTTGCTCTTCCGCTATATGAAAGATACATGTTGCTCTTCCTCTATATGAAAGATACATGTTGCTCTTCCTCTATATGAAAGATACATGTTGCTCTTCCTCTATATGAAAGATACATGTTGCTCTTCCTCTATATGAAGCAGTTCACACATACTTTAGTAAGAACAATTATTTTCCCCAAAAATGTTTGTGATGCTGGAGATTTATTGGTTACTGGTAGAAAGAAAACTTCTTTAGGACCCATTTCTGTTGCGTAAGAGCTCTCAGCTTACATTGCACAAACATGATAGTGGTGTTATCACAACATTAGAATGTAATTTTGGTGAAATTGGAAGGTATATTTGGGGATATGTGGCCTTCAGTATAATTTATGGGTTACCCTTCATAAGTTATGTTAAAGACAACAGTTGTCCTTGCCTAGTTCCTTCAATGAAAACCTCCACCAGTAGCACTAAGGTCATGTGCTGGTGCTGCAGATATCACACCGTTGCTGACTCCCCAGAAAAATTATATAATAAATTATGTCTCAAAGCAGATCAACGGTTTGAGGAAGGACATGAAGAGGCTCTGTAACAACGTGTCTGGGCTTTCAAGAAATAGTTGCAGTGCAACACAGACAATCAGGAAGAAGGAGCATGACAGACAGGACCAACATTACTCCCATTTACAACATTCTATCAATGTCAGTACAACCAGGAAGAAGGAGCATGACAGACAGGACTGACATTACTCCCACTAACAACATTCTACCAATGTCAGTACAACCAGGAAGAAGGAACATGACGGACAGGACCAACATTACTCCCACTAACAACGTTCTACCAGTGTCAGTACGATCAGGAAGAAGGAGCATGACAGACAGGACCGACATTACTCCCACTAACAACATTCTATCAATGTCAGTACAACCAGGAAGAAGGAACATGACAGACAGGACTAACATTACTCCCACTAACAACATTCTACCAATGTCAGTACAACCAGGAAGAAGGAGCATGACAGACAGGACCGACATTACTCCCACTAACAACATTCTACCAATGTCAGTACAACCAGGAAGAAGGAGCATGACAGACAGGACCGACATTACTCCCACTAACAACATTCTACCAATGTCAGTACAACCAGGAAGAAGGAACATGACAGACAGGACCAACATTACTCCCACTAACAACATTCTACCAATGTCAGTACAACCAGGAAGAAGGAGCATGACAGACAGGACCGACATTACTCCCACTAACAACATTCTACCAATGTCAGTACAACCAGGAAGAAGGAGCATGACAGACAGGACCGACATTACTCCCACTAACAACATTCTACCAATGTCAGTACAACCAGGAAGAAGGAACATGACGGACAGGACCAACATTACTCCCACTAACAACGTTCTACCAGTGTCAGTACGATCAGGAAGAAGGAGCATGACAGACAGGACCAACATTACTCCCACTAACAACATTCTGCCAATGTCAGTACAATCAGGAAGAAGGCAGACAGGACCGACATTACTCCCACTAACAACATTCTGTCAATGTCAGTACAATCAGGAAGAAGGAGCATGACAGACAGGACCAACATTACTTCCACTAACAACATTCTACCAATGTCAGTACAATCAGGAAGAAGGACCATGAGAGACAGGACCAACATTACTCCCACTAACAACGTTCTACCAATGTCAGTACGATCAGGAAGAAGGAGCAGGACAGACAGGACCAACATTACTCCCACTAACAACATTCTATCAATGTCAGTACAACCAGGAAGAAGGACCATGACAGACAGGACTGACATTACTCCTACTAACACCGTTCTACCAATGTCAGTATGATCAGGAAGAAGGAGCATGACAGACAGGACCGACATTACTCCCACTAACAACATTCTACCAATGTCAGTACAACCAGGAAGAAGGAACATGACGGACAGGACCAACATTACTCCCACTAACAACGTTCTACCAGTGTCAGTACGATCAGGAAGAAGGAGCATGACAGACAGGACCGACATTACTCCCACTAACAACATTCTATCAATGTCAGTACAACCAGGAAGAAGGAACATGACAGACAGGACTAACATTACTCCCACTAACAACATTCTACCAATGTCAGTACAACCAGGAAGAAGGAGCATGACAGACAGGACCGACATTACTCCCACTAACAACATTCTACCAATGTCAGTACAACCAGGAAGAAGGAGCATGACAGACAGGACCGACATTACTCCCACTAACAACATTCTACCAATGTCAGTACAACCAGGAAGAAGGAACATGACGGACAGGACCAACATTACTCCCACTAACAACGTTCTACCAGTGTCAGTACGATCAGGAAGAAGGAGCATGACAGACAGGACCAACATTACTCCCACTAACAACGTTCTATCAATGTCAGTACAACCAGGAAGAAGGAACATGAGAGACAGGACCAACATTACTCCCACTAACAACGTTCTACCAATGTCAGTACGATCAGGAAGAAGGAGCATGACAGACAGGACCGACATTACTCCCACTAACAACATTCTACCAATGTCAGTACAATCAGGAAGAAGGAGCATGACAGACAGGACCGACATTACTCCCACTAACAACATTCTACCAATGTCAGTACAATCAGGAAGAAGGAGCATGACAGACAGGACCAACATTACTCCCACTAACAACATTCTACCAATGTCAGTACAATCAGGAAGAAGGAGCATGACAGACAGGACCTACATTACTCCCACTAACAACATTCTACCAATGTCAGTACAATCAGGAAGAAGGAGCATGACAGACAGGACCGACATTACTCACACTAACAACATTCTACCAATGTCAGTACAACCAGGAAGAAGGAGCATGACAGACAGGACCGACATTACTCCCACTAACAACATTCTACCAATGTCAGTACAACCAGGAAGAAGGAGCATGACAGACAGGACCGACATTACTCCTACTAACAACATTCTACCAATGTCAGTACAACCAGGAAGAAGGAGCAGGACAGACAGGACCGACATTACTCCCACTAACAACATTCTACCAATGTCAGTACAACCAGGAAGAAGGAGCATGACAGACAGGACCGACATTACTCCCACTAACAACATTCTACCAATGTCAGTACAACCAGGAAGAAGGAGCATGACAGACAGGACCGACATTACTCCCACTAACAACATTCTACCAATGTCAGTACAACCAGGAAGAAGGAGCATGACAGACAGGACCGACATTACTCCCACTAACAACATTCTACCAATGTCAGTACAACCAGGAAGAAGGAGCATGACAGACAGGACCGACATTACTCCCACTAACAACATTCTACCAATGTCAGTACAACCAGGAAGAAGGAGCATGACAGACAGGACCGACATTACTCACACTAACAACATTCTACCAATGTCAGTACAATCAGGAAGAAGAAGCATGACAGACACAGGATGTCACTTCACAGGATGTCACTTCACAGGATGTCACTTCGGGCAGGAAGCTTGGTCACTATGACGTTGCAGCAGCTCGCAGGACAAAAGACAAAAAACTCCTCCCATGCAAGAAGTTTTAAAATTAAGTACCTATCATTGATGCATGTTTAATTCAACAAGGAAAATCTAGATGCAAAAATATATCTCCTTCTTCTGTCCTGGCATCCAATGTTTGTAGCCTCTCAGATGGACAATACAAAAACGTATGTCTTTGGAATGAATGAGTAAACCCATAACGCCTACTTCAACCGCCAACAGGTAACGCTCCACCGTGAACTGGTGGTGCCCCGGGGATGTGGTTAGTCATTACCTGCAACAAAAGTTCTACATGGTTGTGTCAGATGACAATGGTTGCAACAGCACATCTCTACACGCCTTCCTTATGGCTGTGTTGCCACGTGTTAAGGAGTGTCATCCACATATAGAAGAGGTTAGCTACCTGACAGACTGTCCAAGTTCACATTACTGTAATCACGATACTGTAATCACGATACTGTAACTTGTTCAGCAGCACATCAAGTTATTTGGTTTACATCAGTTATCCCCTGAACGAGATAACATATTTAAAACAAAATACCTTAAAAATGTTAAATTAAGAAAATTGTGTGAAGTAAAATCTGTAAAAAAACAATAAAGATTCCATGTTTGTATAGGGGTACATGGCACACACACGCACGCACACACGCACGCACGCACGAACGCACGCACGCACGCACGCACACACACACACACACACACACAATAAGAAAACACATTTTCCCTTTTTGAAATAATGCATTTATGTTTTGACCTGCTACAATACCAATTGTACACTTTTTTGGACATTGGCCCATTATCACTTTAATAAAGTGATAATGTAGACCACTGACTAGTTTATCCCAGCAGTCAACACCTGGCTGCTACCACAACCTGGGACCACAGGCATACCTATGCATACTTGTCAAGTATGGATTTGTTTGATACACCCAACAGCCTGTCATCTCAAGGATCCCAGTTTGTTGTCCATGCAGCTATACAAGTATAAGTAACAGCTTGGGGGACTTGTATGGCAGTCTATATGTAACATCGTGGGGGACTTGTATGGCAGTCTATATGTAACAGCGTGGAGGACTTGTATGGCAGTCTATATGTAACAGCGTGGAGGACTTGTATGGCAGTCTATATGTAACAGCGTGGAGGACTTGTATAGTAGTCTATATGTAACAGCATGGAGGACTTGTATGGCACTCTATATGTAACAGCGTGGAGGACTTGTATGGCACTCTATATGTAACAGCGTGGAGGACTTGTATAGTAGTCTATATGTAACAGCATGGAGGACTTGTATGGCACTCTATATGTAACAGCGTGGAGGACTTGTATGGCACTCTATATGTAACAGCGTGGAGGACTTGTATAGTAGTCTATATGTAACAGCATGGAGGACTTGTATGGCAGTCTATATGTAACAGCGTGGAGGACTTGTATGGCACTCTATATGTAACAGCGTGGAGGACTTGTATGGCAGTCTATATGTAACAGCGTGGAGGACTTGTATAGTAGTCTATATGTAACAGCATGGAGGACTTGTATGGCACTCTATATGTAACAGCGTGGAGGACTTGTATGGCAGTCTATATGTAACAGCGTGGAGGACTTGTATGGCAGTCTATATGTAACAGCGTGGAGGACTTGTATAATAAATTCAATTGGAATATACAAACATTCTAGGGTCTGGGATCTAGTTTCTTTTTGTAGCTGACTGTTACAAGTTGTAGTGGGCTCTTTAGAGGGTATCTGGCTGTTACTGTAGCTAGCTGTTACAGTGTAACTAGTTGTTACACTGTAGCCAGCTGTTACAGTGTAGCTAGTTGTTACACAGTAGCTAGTTGTTTGAATGTAGCTGGCTGTTACATTGTAGCTAGTTGTTACACTAACTAATTGTTACATTGTAGTTGGCTGTTACAATGTACCTAATTGTTATACCATAGTTATACATTGTAGCTAGTTGTTATACTGTAGCCAGTTGTTACAGTATACTTAGCTGGATGTTACATTGTAGTTGGCTGTTAGTGTAACTGAATATTGTTACAGTATATCTGGCCGCTACAGTGTAGCTAGTTAATAATAATAATTGTATCTGGATGTTTACTCCCTCAGTACTGAGTCCACAGCAGTAATGACTCCAGTAAGTATGACTACTGTAGGCCCTGGACTGCTGCTAGGTGACCTTAGGGAATTAATGCCTTACTGTACTAAGGCATGTTCCCTCCCTATCCATAAACTAGCACCTCTGACAGGTCCTGACCTCTGATGAACTAACCATATTTCCCCAGTTGATTTTCCAATATGTTGGGTGGCAGTCCACGTAGTAAGCAGATATCCTAGAAGCATTGTGTATCTTTGCTGCATCAATGTTGTTTCAATAACTGCCTGTCTGTTCCTCCAACTCCCACAGGTTGTCTATCTAATCTATGTAATCTTGTTGTCTGTCAGTACTGCTGGGAGCTGGCTGTCTGCTTGACACCAATCTATGCTCTAAGCACACAACAGGAGATGAGGAAACTCAGTCTCACACAAAGTATCATATCAGTGAATTTATTGAGGTTTTTATAACAGTATGACTGAGCACGTTTTGTCCATAGGTGCAGCTAGAAAGTGATTCAATGTCCAATGTGTATTTATTAATATTCCATAATGTAGATTTATGTGAAAGTAGCATCACGTTATTAACTGCCCTGCAGATGTATAATGCTGACCATGATGAAAACAGTTTTTCTGATAATATAAATAATACTGATAGTGATCAATTAATAATATAAAAAATACTGACAGTGATCAATTACTTTGACATAATATTCAATATTATGCCCAGGAGGATTATTTTTATAAATAATAAATATAATAAAATTTCTTCTCAAAATACATATTTATATGATGTATTTTGGTTAGCTGTTATGATAACAATCTGCTTTACCAAACTGTTGGCAGAAATTAAGTAACTTATATTTTAATCTGGTAATGGCGCTATGTGCATGCAGTCATACTTTCACACACACCCGCTCAAGTAACACTCAGCTATCATCCACTGCCAGTAGAGATGCTATTCAGCATGATGCTGACCTGATAATTATGGTCAGGCTATCTTGGCACAGAATTAGTGCAGTCATGGGTCAGGTATTGATTGTCCACTACCTATTTGGCTTATGTGATGACCCATGGGGTCATGATGTCTCAGTCATGTCTCAATGTCTCATACGTATATGATGATCCATGGGGTCCTGATGTCTCAGTCATGTCTCAATGTCTCATATCTATATGATGATCCATGGGGTCCTGATGTCTCAGTCATGTTTCAATGTCTCATACGTATATGATGACCCATGGGGTCCTGATGTCTCAGTCATGTCTCAATGTCTCATATGTATACGATGACCCATGGGGTCCTGATGTCTCAGTCATGTCTCAATGTCTCATATCTATATGGTGACCCATGGGGTCCTGATGTCTCAGTCATTTCTGAATGTCTCATATGTATATGATGACCCATGGGGTCCTGATGTCTCAGTCCTCTCTCCATGTCTCATACCTATGTGATGACCCATGGGGTCCGGATGTCTCAGTCATGTCTCAATGTTTCATACGTATATGATGACCCATTAGGTCCTGATGTCTCAGTCCTGTCTCCATGTTTCATATGTATGTGATGACCCATGGTGTCCTGATGTCTCAGTCCTGTCTCCATGTCTCATAGTATGTGATGACCCATGGTGTCCTGATGTATCAGTCCTGTCTCAATGTCTCATATCTATATGGTGACCCATGGGGTCCTGATGTCTCAGTCATGTCTGAATGTCTCATATGTATATGATGACCCATGGGGTCCTGATGTCTCAGACCTGTCTCCATGTCTCATACCTACTGTTTAATTTCAGTGTTTTTGTCACAAATAAGGTACAATTGGACATTGCAGTGTCAGCGTCTGTAAAAAGCTAGATTTTACATAATATATGTGTCTTTTCACCATCCTTTATAAATGTTTAAGAAAGACAACATATTGCATGTCATTGTGGCAATTTGTAGTGCTGTATTTCTTGGACATAAAAGCATAACATTACTTAGGACAATAAACATTACTAAGGACAATAAAAAAATTTTTTTTTGTAAATAGCAGCTGTTTTGTGATAGCTTCACCTTTGACAAGCCCAGAATGTAACATGTAACATGAACCTGAACTGATCTGCCAACAGTTCAGTAGTACAGCGAACAGGTTTACATAGTTCATATCCAACAATAATGTGTAGGTGGAAAATATTCAGATGTAAAATTTACTACTGCAATCAGCTGTAAGGTTACGTTAATGATGTTTTATTGTAAGCACTAGGCAGAACGTCAGTCATGCAGAACTCAGAGGAATTTTCTTGCTTAGTCAGCTGATTAAATAACAAACATTGTATACTATGGAATAAAAAACAGCAATAATAATAATGGTTATAGTAGCAGTGTTGTAACAAGTATACATCATGTTGTAATGATAGTAGCAAAATATTTTTATTTTGATGATGGTGTTGATAATCGTAATGACCGTGTAATAATAATAATTGTATAAAATTATATATTGACAATTGCAGGTAAAGTGCAGTATAATAATATAAATTATTTAAATTACATTTTCCAATGGTATATGTCTTGTATGATAATGATAATTATATGGCCTCCCAGCTGGTGTGTAGTACGGTCACTGTGACATGGCCTCCCAGCTGGTGTGTAGTACTGTCACTGTGACATGGCTTCCCAGCTGGTGTGTAGTACTGTCACTGTGACATGGCCTCCCAGCTGGTGTGTAGTACTGTCACTGTGGCATGGCCTCCCAGCTGGTGTGTAGTACTGTCACTGTGACATGGCTTCCCAGCTGGTGTGTAGTACTGTCACTGTGACTTGGCTTCCCAGCTGGTGTGTAGTACTGTCACTGTGCCATGGCCTCCCAGCTGGTGTGTAGTACTGTCACTGTGACTTGGCTTCCCAGCTGGTGTGCAGTACTGTCACTATGACATGGCTTCCCAGCTGGTGTGCAGTCCTGTCACTATGACATGGCTTCCTAGCTGGTGTGCAGTCCTGTCACTATGACATGGCTTCCCAGCTGGTGTGCAGTACTGTCACTATGACATGGCTTCCCAGCTGGTGTGCAGTACTGTCAATGTGAAATTGCTTCCTTTTATTGTTGAATTAGCATCAGTCATGAATGTCACACTTAACATATTACAGGAACAGCTTAAAGTCAGTCAAGCAGGATGGGATCCACACATGCCCAAGCCGTGTGGCCTTAGTATAGAAGTCAAGTAATTATACTGGGAATCCTGCACACAGGCAAACAAAACAATCAGGTAATCATGGTGGTAGACTGGGAGCCCAGAGCTTTGGACTTGACCAGGCCCAGCGATAGAGTTGGACGGAGCTCCTAAAACAGAGCATTCAGGGAAGAGTTTACCTGTTTCCTTAGTATAATTGACACTGATAATGTCATATTGTCATGTCATTGAAGAACTAATGTCGGATTGACGGGCTGAGTCCATAGTGGACTAGAAAGAAATTGGATTGACAGATATAACCCAAATGACAATCAAAATTCTTGCCCATCGACAAGGATTCAGCCCATCAATCTGATGGGGTGATGGGTCTCTGCATTAGTCCTTGCAATCATTCAATTTGTCCATACATGTGACTTTGTTGCTTTTAGGACTTGGTTGAGAAACCGCATCTGTTTGTGGGCGGAGCAAGTCGCTTCGATGTCAAACAAGGAGAACTCGGTAGGTTCATCCACTGTACACAGGATTCTACCAGATGGAATTATGGGCCATAAAAAATCCTATGTAAAGAATAGAGAAAAATTAAGTTTTTTTCACAAACTACACTCACAATTGAAAATTATTGCATCAAAGCCAGATAGTGAGTGGATTTGTATTTGAACAATTTATTTGTGTCCAGCATTAGTTACATTAATTATATAGTGATTTTTCTTTGATATGATTTTTCAGTATCAACATAATAATAATTTAACATAATATTAATTTATGTTTATTTTATACAACAGTCCAAAAATCATTATACATGTACATACATACAATACAAATAAAAAATATATATACACACTCACATATTGTATAAAGTATAAGTAAAAAATATAAATATACACTTTTAACGATTACATGTATACTGCCAGATTACTATGTCAACTGACCTCATCATGTGACTGCACCATGTGACCATACCATGTGTCTGTGTCAGGTGACTGCTGGCTGCTGGCTGCTGTGTCGTCCCTGTGCGGCCACAAGGACCTGCTGTACCGTGTGGTGCCTCCCAACCAGAGCTTTGAGAAGGACTACTGCGGCATCTTCTGCTTCCAGTTCTGGCAGTACGGCGAGTGGACGGAGGTGGTCATTGATGACCGCCTGCCCACCTACTACAACAAGCTGGTGTTCATGCACTCAGCTGAGAACACAGAGTTCTGGACACCACTCCTTGAGAAGGCTTATGCCAAGTGAGTGGGGACAGGGGAGAGAGGGGTATGGGTAGGGGGAGAGGGGGTGTGGAGAGGGGGAGAAAGGGTTGCAGGGAGGATGGGAGATTGGTGCTGGGAGGGGGAGAGAGGGGTGCAGGCAGGGGGAGAAAGGGATGCAGGGAGGGGGAGAGGGGTGTGGGGAGGGGAAGGGAGGGGTACAGAGAGGGGGAGAGCGGGGTGCAGGGAGGACAGGAGAGGGGTGCGTGGAGGGGGAGAGAGGGTGCAGGCAGGGGGAGAAAGGGAAGCGGGGAGGGGGAGAGAGGTGCGGGGAGGGAGGGGTACAGAGAGGGGGTAGAGGGGTGCAGAGGGGGAAGGGATGGGTGCAGAGAGAGGGATGTGGAGAGGGGTGCAGAGAGGGCAGAGCAGGGTGCAGAGATGGGGAGAGAGGGGTGCGGAGAGGGAGACAGAGGAAGTGGTGGTAGTCGGGAACAAAACTAGTTTGAAACATTATGTTGCAGAATTGAATGATGTGGTTTGTAGAGTGGAGAGAGGGAGGAAAGAAGGCTTAGGAATATGAAATGGCCGGTGAAAGGCTGAATGGATTAAGAGCTGTGATTGATGGGAGAGTGAAGGAGGGTGACATGGAATGGAGGGTGTGAAAGGGATGTTGGAAGGGGGTGAAATAGAGAAGAAAAACAGGATGTTTTGATTTGGTATATTGAGAGGCTGAAAGAGAATGTCTGATGGCATTTATCGTGAAGGGTAAATATTGAATAGCGAAACTAGTGATCTCACTGCCGAGCAAATATTACATAAAAGAGAAGGATATAGTGAGTTGATTCTAAGTTGAACGGACGATGATATTGGGGAAGGGAAGAGATGTAGAAGGGAAGAGGTGGAAAAGGAACTTGAAGAGAAGGAATGTTAAATAAAGTAACACTCAGAGGAGAAGGATATATGAAGGGATATTTTTAAAAAGATTAGTTTGTGAACATATTGGAACCACTGTTTATGTAGACCTACATAACTGGTTTCATAAGGGAGGGAGACCGACATGAGCCAGCCAAGTGAACCGGTCATATTTTCACACTTCAGGATTGTCGGTTCATATGAAGCCCTGAAAGGTGGCGCCACCAGCGAGGCGATGGAGGACTTCACCGGGGGTGTAACAGAGGTGTTTGACTTCCGCCAGGACATCCCTTCCAACTTGTGGCAGATCATGAGGCGCGCCTTCGACCGGGACTCCCTCATGGGCTGCTCCATAGAGGTACACAAGAACAAGTGGGAAGTTGGGAAATCAGGTGGAAGGGACCAAAAGCTTTTTGTGTCTCTTCTGAAAGACGCAGGCACAGTGGGGTGAACGAAGTTGCCCAAGCTTTGAAGCAGCAGCAGCAGGTGCACTTAATGGGCAGTCATGCTCTAACCATTTAGGCTTTCTTATGATTATACAAAAGTACAAATTACATTGCATTGTGAATAAAATACAGGGGTTGGTGTTGTGATATTGATGGACCTGTTTGTAGTGTGTAATATTGCCTAATGTGAATACATTTCGGTATGACTTGTGCCATTGACACATGACTTCGTGCCAACAGGCCAGTCCGGGGGAAATGGAATCAGAGTTAGCCAATGGATTGATCATTGGCCACGCCTACAGCATCACCTCGGTGAAGATGGTAAGTATTGGCCTCCTGCTCGTTGCCCAAATCCCCGCCATGTCCCCTTGCACCATTCAGGTTTCCCAGTGATTGCATACATGCTAGCACCACATGAACAGAGGGCTTATTTCTTAGACTCTGCCATACTCCAGTTCCCCTTTCTAGGTCCAGCCTGCTATACTCCAGTTCCCCTTATTCCTTTCTAGCCCCAGCCTGCCATATTCCAGTTCACCTCACCTCTTTCTAGCCCCAGCCTGCCATACTCCAGTTCACCTCACTCCTTTCTAGCCCCAGCCTGCCATATTCCAGTTCACCTCACCTCTTTCTAGCCCCAGCCTGCCATACTCCAGTTCACCTCACTCCTTTCTAGCCCCAGCCTGCCATACTCCAGTTCCCCTCACTCCTTTCTAGCCCCAGCCTGCCATATTCCAGTTCACCTCACCTCTTTCTAGCCCCAGCCTGCCATACTCCAGTTCACCTCACTCCTTTCTAGCCCCAGCCTGCCATACTCCAGTTCCCCTCACTCCTTTCTAGCCCCAGCCTGCCATACTCCAGTTCACCTCACCCCTTTCTAGCCCCAGCCTGCCATACTCCACTTCCCCTCACCCCTTTCTAGCCCCAGCCTGCCATACTCCACTTCCCCTCACTCCTTTCTAGCCGTAGCCTGCCATATTCCAGTTCACCTCACCCCTTTCTAGTCCCAGCCTGCCATACTCCAGTTCACCTCACTCCTTTCTAGCCCCAGCCTGCCATACTCCAGTTCACCTCACTCCTTTCTAGCCCCAGCCTGCCATACTCCACTTCCCCTCACTCCTTTCTAGCCCCAGCCAGCCTGCCATATTCCAGTTCACCTCACCCCTTTCTAGCCCCAGCCTGCCATACTCCAGTTCACCTCACTCCTTTCTAGCCCCAGCCTGCCATACTCCAGTTCACCTCACTCCTTTCTAGCCCCAGCCTGCCATACTCCAGTTCACCTCACCCCTTTCTAGCCCCAGCCTGCCATACTCCTGTTCCCCTCACTCCTTTCTAACCCCAGCCTGCCATATTCCAGTTCACCTCACTCCTTTCTAGCCCCAGCCTGCCATACTCCACTTCCTCTCACTCCTTTCTAGCCCCAGCCTGCCATATTCCAGTTCACCTCACCCCTTTCTAGCCCCAGCCTGCCATACTCCAGTTCACCTCACTCCTTTCTAGCCCCAGCCTGCCATACTCCAGTTCCCCTCACTCCTTTCTAGCCCCTGCCTGTTAATAGTCTTCCCTTACGACAAGTTTAAGGCCTCGTTTCCCTGCACATGGTTCTTCTGTCTTCTTCCTTAGTCCCTGTTTCCTGCTCCTTATCTCAAGCCCAGCACGACCAGTGTCCAAAACAACAACCCTTTATGACATGCTCTCACAAACTTACATTATCATTTTTCTTGTCATCTCACACAAATATTTCTAAAAAATTTCTGTTATTTTTTACACATCTAGCATTTGCACAGTTAGTCAATTTGTGATAATTAGATTTCATGCTCTTGAAAAATGAGGACTTTCCCATCTGTACCATTCCTGCATTAATGCTGTCTCGTGTAAGCTGCCTGTCATAATTTTATGTTGTTGAATATATTACTGCAATTAACATGGAACTATTCCATACTGCTCTAAATGAAATGGTATAACCGGTGTCCCATTTCCCTGACAAGTCTTCCGCAGTAGTTTATGTTGAACCGTTGCTTGTTTTTTCAACAGGCAAAGATAAAACTGAAGCCTAGATTCAGTACACTGCCCGCAGGAATGGTAGCTTTGAAGTTGTTACCTTAAAGCACTAAGGGTTTTTCCTGTTTTGTTTTTATTAGTTTACTTCTTCACCTGTTTACTTTTGAACTTACCATGGATATAAGACAATTCTTCATATGTTATCCTGTTTCCTGTTAGAAAGAATAATTCCTGAAATAGATGCACCAATGTTGATCATAAGAATAATCAATCAAGCATTCAAACAAATTAAACAAACAATTTAAATAGATAAAACTCTTATATGCAATAACAGTTTAATCTTTTTTATTCATTCAAGACAATGTTCTGACAAGACTGGTTTTTATGTTTTCTTTAAGCAGAATCATTCTAATTAATGTTGAACTAACATTGTTTTGTTAATTATGGTTACTGTGTGATTTAATTTAACTCGAGGTTTGAATTATGATGTGTATTCACGTTATCAAATTGGAAAAATGTGTGAATATACACGTCTTCCTCAAGCAGTCTTCACTGTTGTTTCCCTTAAATCTACCTGATGTTGGTGATCAATAATATCAAGTGAGTGACTTCAGGGTTTAATAGAATGTACTCAGTGCTACATTATTGATTATTTTTACTATTTAATTCATTCAGGATTTTATGTAGTTTAAGTAACATGTGGAGTGGTTTGTGATGCATTAACTGTCAGAAATGACAGTATTTTGAAATTTGAGAGAAATACTGTTCTGCTATTTGTATGCACATTTCCCCAATGGGATTTTGGAGAAGAAATGGAATAAAATACACATGCACGCATGCACACACACACGCATACACGCACACAGCATGCATGTGTATCAGTAAAGTCAAGTGTTGTGTATGGTGTGTATGATTGTTGTGTTTTAATCACCTCCTTTTGTAGGTTGAAATTAGCACCAACAACAAAACAGGGAAGATTCCCATGGTGCGAATCCGCAACCCCTGGGGTAACGAGTGTGAATGGAAGGGGGCATGGAGTGACAAGTACGTATCTATTTGGTCTCATCATGGAAGGATTAATATATGTAGCAATAAAAAAAAATTGTTGTCATGTTTTAGAATCATTTTGCGAAAAATCAAACCTGCCTAGTATCCACTTTTTGAGGAAATCATCGGACAAATTATAAAAATATTTTCGAATGAACCCAAATAAAATTTGGCAAAAAAAGAACAAAAAGAGGCCAGCCACTAGGCTATAACTCCTCACACTTTCCCAAGTTACCCAATCTAACAATCAACGTCAATTCTTTCAATGATTTTAGCAAGCGTATGCACTCATTATCCAACTGTGCATATTGCGTAAACTATTCACACTACATATTTGAGCATCAACAAATCTGATTCATGGTGAGCTAAGTGAACTGAGGAGGGGGCTCGAACGAGAGTCATCTGTAAAGGCAATGTATTTGAATTAGATAGATATGTTGTATGCTAGGATTGGTGACCCTTTTAAACATTATTGTATTGCATATCACGACTAGTTATCACTGTGTTAACATCTCTAGGAAGGATCCTATTCTCTTCCCTGTTGCTCTCTACACAGATCCCAGCAGTGGAAGTTCATCACTCCAGAAGAGAGGCAGAGGATTGGTCTCACTTTTACGGAAGATGGGGAATTCTGGTGGGTAACCAAGGAATCATTAAAAAAGTGCACGTATTCTACCAGATGAAAGCTACTATGTTTTTTTATGCTGGATGTGTATTTGTTAATTAATTTTAAAAAGATAATGTATAAAAAATATGTGCATGCTATAAAATAGATTTTGCTCTCTCTGAATATGAATTTCCATTTTTGTCAAATGAATAGTAGCATTTCACTAGAATAACGTTTTTGTGGCCTTATGCAGCAACAAGGGCCCAAAGATGAAAAGTACTAAGTAAGAATAACTATATTTCAAGGTGTTGTCAAAAGTGTAGTATAGATAGTATTCATTTATTTATGAATGTTTGACTTATGTAGGATGTCATTCCAAGACTTCACCAAGAACTACCAGAAGTTGGAGATCTGTAACCTTGGGCCTGACTCCATGTCGTCTGGCTCCATGGCCAGCACCAACTCGGAGGGTCTCTTGATGTCGCAGCCTCACCTTCTCAAGAAGAAGTGGGAACAAACGAATCACATTGGGTCTTGGAGGAAGCACGTCAATGCCGGCGGCTGTCGCAACTTCCTTGGTAAGTAACGTCAATGCAGGCGGCTGTCGCAACTTCCTTGGTAAGTAACGTCAATGCAGGCGGCTGTCGCAACTTCCTTGGTAAGTAACGTCAATGCAGGCAGCTGTCGCAACTTCCTTGATAAGTAATGTCAATGCAGGCGGCTGTCGCAACTTACTTGGTAAGTAATGTCAATGCTGGTGGCTGTCACAACTTCCTTGGTAAGTAACATCAATGCAGGCAGCTGTTGCAACTTCCTTGGTAAGCAATGTCAATGCTGGCAGCTGTTGCAACTTCCTTGGTAAGTAACGTCAATGCTGGCGGCTGTTGCAACTTCCTTGGTAACTAACGTCAATGCCGACGGCTGTTGCAACTTCCTTGGTAAGTAATGTCAATGCTGATGGCTGTCACAACTTCCTTGGTAAGTAACGTCAATGCCAGCGGCTGTTGCAACTTCCTTGGTAAGTAACGTCAATACTGGCGGCTGTTGCAACTTCCTTGGTAAGTAATGTCAATGCTGATGGCTGTCACAACTTCCTTGGTAAGTAACGTCAATGCCAGCGGCTGTTGCAACTTCCTTGGTAAGTAACATCAATGCAGGCAGCTGTTGCAACTTCCTTGGTAAGCAATGTCAATGCTGGCAGCTGTTGCAACTTCCTTGGTAAGCAATGTCAATGCTGGCGGCTGTTGCAACTTCCTTGGTAACTAACGTCAATGCTGACGGCTGTTGCAACTTCCTTGGTAAGTAATGTCAATGCTGATGGCTGTCACAACTTCCTTGGTAAGTAACGTCAATGCCAGCGGCTGTTGCAACTTCCTTGGTAAGTAACATCAATACTGGCGGCTGTTGCAACTTCCTTGGTAAGTAATGTCAATGCTGATGGCTGTCACAACTTCCTTGGTAAGTAACGTCAATGCCAGCGGCTGTTGCAACTTCCTTGGTAAGTAACATCAATGCTGGCGGCTGTCGCAACTTCCTTAGTAAGTAATGTCAATGCGGCGGATGTCGCAACTTCTTTGGTAAGTAACGTCAATGCCGGCGGCTGTTGCAACTTCCTTGGTAAGTAACGTCAATGCCGGCGGCTGTTGCAACTTCCTTTGGTAAGTAACGTCACTGCCTGCGGATGTCGCAACTTCCTTGGTAAGTAAGGTCAGTGTCAATCCTGGTCATTTACAAGTAGGTACTGTCAAGGTTGTGTGAAGTCAGGCATTTGTGTCACTTTGACACTCAGTCCTGGTGATTTTGTAAGTACTTTAATGGGTACTGTCAAGGGTATGTCAATGTCACTGATGTCACTAAATCCTAGTGATTTTGTAAGTTCTTTGATAGGTAGAGTCAATGTTATGTCAAGTCAAGTGTCAGTATCTCATTGTTGATACAAAATCTTGGTCATTATGTAAGCACTTTGATTGGTACAGTCAAGGTTATGTCAAGTCATGTCACTGTCACTTCACTGACACTCAATCCTGGAAATGTAAATACTTTGATAGGTACTGTCAAGTCGTGCCTTTGTTGATACTTTATCCCAGGGTGTTTAGTGACTCGCATTGACAGTTGATACTTTATCCCAGGATGTTTAGTGACTCGCATTGACAGTTGATACTTTATCCCAGGGTGTTTAGTGACTCACATTGACAGTTGATACTTTATCCCAGGGTGTTTAGTGACTCACATTGACAGTTGATACTTTATCCCAGGGTGTTTAGTGAATCGCATTGACAGTTGATACTTTATCCCAGGGTGTTTAGTGAATCGCATTGACAGTTGATACTTTATCCCAGGGTGTTTAGTGAATCGCATTGACAGTTGATATTTTATCCCAGGGTGTGTAATAACTCGCATTGACAGTGACACATCATTGTTTCTCTTCCAGACACATTCTGGACTAACCCCCAGTACCGGGTGGAGGTGATCGACGCTGACGAAGATGACGAGGACAACTGTGGCACGCTGATTGTTGCTCTCATGCAGAAGGGGCGGCGTAAGCTGAGAAAAGAAGGAATAACGCTGTTGACACTCGGCTATGCCATCTACAGGGTAACTCATTAACTACTACACTGTACACTTAGATAAGATCTTGCTGATGCCATATAGTAAGTTTCGCTACAAATTAATAATATTCTTAATGAATATTTCTATAATTTATTTTGAATGAAACTTCTTTGAAATAATTTTAAATGAAACGTGAAATAAAAAACGCTATTTTCAATCTCTCTCTTCCTTCCATATGTCCAGCCCACTTTAGCCGATGCCTTACCAGCTACTTCCTGAATCTCTCTTTCACACCAACCTCCTCCCTCGGCTCCTCCCTCAGCTCCTCCCTCGGCTCTTCCCTCAGCTCCTCCCTCGGCTCCTCCCTCGGCTCCTCCTTTCTTCCCTTGTTTTCTTTTTCACTCCCGCAATTCTTTTCACCCAGTTATTTTTACAATTAAAAATTTTCAAAAGTTATGCTCTGCAAGTGGTGATATTATTCTTGTGACTTCATAGATTGCTAAAACCAACTGTGTGTTGTTGTAGCTGAAGGACCAACTATGTGTTGTTGTAGCTGAAGGACCAACTGTGTGTTGTTGTAGCTGAAGGACCAACTGTGTGTTGTTGTAGCTGAAGGACCAACTGTGTGTTGTTGTAGCTGAAGGACCAACTGTGTGTTGTTGTAGCTGAAGGACCAACTGTGTGTTGTTGTAGCTGAAGAACCAACTGTGTGTTGTTGTAGCTGAAGGACCAACTGTGTGTTGTTGTAGCTGAAGGACCCGGACTGTGGACCTCTGGACCTCAATTTCTTCAAGTACAATGCGTCTGTGGCGAAGGCACCAGCCTTCATCAACCTGCGCGAAGTCTGCGGACGCCACAAACTGCCCCCCGGTCACTACTGCATCGTGCCATCGAGCTTTGAACCGGGAGAGCAGGCAGACTTCCTCTTGAGAATATTCAGCGAGAAGCCCAACGTGTCATCGTAAGTGTTGATTCTTTCAATGGTTAGCATGCCATATATAATATTATTTCATACAGGGATTTGCTTTTCCAGCTGTAGGATGTACGATACATGGTATATACTTATATGGTATATACTAACATGGTATATACTTACATGGTATATACTTACATGGTATATACTTACATGGTATATACTTACATGGTATATACTTACATGGTGTATATACTTACATGGTATATACTTACATGGTATATACTTACATGGTATATACTTACATGGTATATACTTACATGGTATATACTTACATGGTATATACTTACATGGTATATACTTACATGGTATATACTTACATGGTATATACTTACATGGTATATACTTCTTACATGGTATATACTTACATGGTATATACTTACATGGTATATACTTACATGGTATATACTTACATGGTATATACTTCTTACATGGTATATACTTACATGGTATATACTTACATGGTATATACTTACATGGTATATACTTACATGGTATATACTTACATGGTATATACTTACATGGTATATACTTACATGGTATATACTTCTTACATGGTATATACTTACATGGTATATACTTACATGGTATATACTTACATGGTATATACTTACATGGTATATACTTCTTACATGGTATAGCACATGAATCGAGCCAGTTTCTTCCTGCAGTGAAATAAATGTTATCTAAAAAGATACAGTGACCAGTAAATTAGTGTATGTTGGTAGAGACAAACTAAATAATGTTACAATAACCTGTCAATGTCAATGTTACAATAACCTGTCAATGTTACAATAACCTTTCAATGTCTTGTAATTAATTGTTTTCCTTGACAGGGAAATCGACGAAGCCACTGCAGTGTCCAAAAAGGTAATGTATTTAACTTTTTCACCTCTTGTTTTACCTCTTGTTTTACAGCCCCTTTGCCCCTTTCTTAGGTCAGACTGAATCTCATTTAATCTCTTTAATCTCATTTAATCTCATTTAATCATGTTGAAGAGAAAAAGTGTCCAATAAGTAAAATACTTTTTCAATGCAAGTTTTATCAGTACAAGAATGATACTTTGACCTGACTGTAGGTGTGTGTGGATGTGTTTGTAGTATTATTGTGTAGAGATGTAGACAATGGGTGCATGTATGTTGTTCATCTTCTCACACATGTACAGTATGTCTTAGGGGCTTTATAAATATAACAAAGAATCCAGTAATCCCAAAAAAAGTTATGACTGACCCCGCACTCAACCACACCCTACCAAACCACACCCTGCTACACCCAACCCCACCCTGCCACACCCAACCAATCCGTGCCACACCCAACCACACCCTGCCACACCCAACCCCACCCTCCCACACCCAACCACACCCTACCACACCCAACCACACCTTCCCACACCCAACCACACCCTCCCACACCCAACCCCACCCACCCACACCCAACACCACCCTCCCACACCCAACTACACCCTACCACACCCAACCACACCCTGCCACACCCAACCCCACCCTCCCACACCCAATCCCACCCCCCACACCCTCCAACACCCAACCACACCCTGCCACACCCAACCACACCCTCCCACACCCTGGCCAAATACAACAAACATAAGACACTGTGCACACATTGCTAATGCAGTGAATGGAAAGCCAATTATTGCACACTTTCTGTAGGATTATTGGAATTTGTATATATTTTCAAACTGCCTTATCTTCACATTTGTTTGTATTTCAACTTGAGCTCTGTACATTTAGTGACATGATATGTCACTTGTTTCTACCTTCCAAATGTCACGGAGCTGATAGATTAATAGGGTTTCATGCCTATACATAAATTGGTGCTATGTTTCAAAATATTGTATTTTATATGCTGTATTACAGTGTTACAGTGTTATTTCATTGTTAGCATAATTTTGTATTCCTGATTTGTAAAAAACTTATTTTTTTAATACTAAAACAGCACATCTGCAAATGAAATATTGATGAGTAAAAAATATTTTATGGAGCTCATCGAAGCAAGGATCATATGAACATAAACTTTAATTTAATACATAATATTTTAGGTGTGAATACTTAGCCTGTTGTTCAGTGGTGATATCTAGCTTGTTGGCGGAACTATATTGTTGGGCTGCAGGATACAATTAGGCGGCGAGTTGCCGCAGTGACATACACTCAGCCACAACTCAAAGACTATGCTAAAGAATACATTGATAAGTTTGATAAGGCGAGTGCGTAGAGGTTAAATGTTTTATTTTGGTTAAAATTTTTGAATTTGTTATAAAGTTCCTTGTTATCGTTTGTTGTTGTTGTCGTTGATGTTGTTGTTGTTGTTGTCAACATTTATTTCTACAGGTGTCTTGTGTGTTCCACGTACAATTGATATTGAAATCAATTGAAACACTCGGACCAACCCTACATTATGCACCTACATTTTTTAATATCACATAGATTACAAACCCGCCACCAGAAAAGCTCCAGCATTAGGAACTGACCTACTTGAGACGATGTCTGAATGGCAGCCCAGACAACTTCCATCATATAATTTTAATCTACTGTTTGTTCCCAGTGTAAAGACAAATGTCGGAACTAGAGCTTTTTCAGTTACTGTACTGACTCACTCCCTGTTAGTGTTAAGTCTGTAGGAAATATAACAGCATTTCGCCATAAACTAAAAACCCACCTGCTTAAACTTGCTTATCCTCCGTAGCTCTCCAGCGTACCAATCCAACTTTTTACAACCGAAACTGCTTATCGATTATGAACTGCGTAACCCATTTTGTTTTGATGCACTGCCGAGCTTGGGTCTCCCTCCCAAGGATTTTACCACAATAGAAATATTTTATATATTATTATATTATTATTATTAATTACCTTTCAGGGTTGTGAGATGAACGAGAAAGTGCACATTTGTGAATGTGTTGTGTCTGTAGTGTTGACACTGGTACATGTTTTTAAATTATATACTTCCCAACACAGGAAGAAGAAGACCCTGAAGGGGTAAGATTATTCCAGTTTGAGGTGTTTGGTGATCCCGGGTGTTTGAAACTTGGGTTTGGTTCAGCATTAGGACTCATAATGGCTTGCATGAGTTTTATTTATTGGCCTAAAGGGGTTTGCTGACTAGAACTGTCATGGTTCATTGACTTGGGGTGTTTACTGACTAGAACTGTCATGGTTAATTGACTTGGGGTGTTTGTTGACTAGAACTGTCATGGTTCATTGATTTGGGTGTTTACTGACTAGAACTGTCATGGTTCATTGATTTGGGTTGTTTGCTGACTAGAACTGTCATGGTTCATTGATTTGAGGTGTTTGCTAGCTAGAACTGTCATGATTCATTGATTTGGGGTGTTTGCTGGCTAGAACTGTCATGATTCATTGATTTGAGGTGTTTGCTGCCTAGAACTGTCATGGTTCATTGATTTGAGGTGTTTGCTGGCTAGAACTGTCATGGTTCATTGATTTGAGGTGTTTGCTGGCTAGAACTGTCATGATTCATTGATTTGGGGTGTTTGCTGGCTAGAACTGTCATGATTCATTGATTTGAGGTGTTTGCTGGCTAGAACTGTCATGGTTCATTGATTTGAGGTGTTTGCTGGCTAGAACTGTCATGATTCATTGATTTGGGGTGTTTGCTGGCTAGAACTGTCATGATTCATTGATTTGAGGTGTTTGCTGCCTAGAACTGTCATGGTTCATTGATTTGAGGTGTTTGCTGGCTAGAACTGTCATGGTTCATTGATTTGAGCTGTTTGCTGGCTAGACTTGTCATGGTTCATTGATTTGAGGTGTTTGCTGACTAGAACTGTCATGATTAATTGACTTTGGGTGTTTTCCTACTAGATCTTACAGTTTTACTGGTGATTGTTGTTAATAGTTTACATAGCACACAATAGACTCAGCTTCAGTACTGTTGGCTTGCTGGCATAATTTACCCCACTGCTGTGTGGTGCTGTCATTACCTGGTGGCACCTTTTACCCCTTTGACTGGTGGCACATTTTACCCCGTTGACTGGTGGCACATTTAACCCCATTGCCTAGCGGCATATTTTACTCCAATGCCTGGTGGCACATTTTACACCAATGCCTGGTGGCACATTTTTTTGAGGATTGCTTGTGGAGTTGCAAACTAACAC